>JARYGA010031346.1:0-62049 GCA_030545235.1 Helianthus tuberosus
GTTTGTATCTGTGAACCGTTTGTATCTATGAACCGTGTGAACCGTATTTGACCATACATAAACATTTCTACAATTGTTAAACATTACATCTTGATGGTTTGGTTTGAGTAAGTGATTAAGTAACGATGCGTGTGTAATATGATACAAGCATGGTGGATACGCCGCTGGTACTTCCTATATATAAGTGTTTGTATGGTATTACATATCGTAGCGTTATTTGAATCATTTCAGTTTGAGACATATAACATTTTATACAAATAACATACTTTTCACAATACATTGTTTTACAAGAAACTTATCTTATACAAACTCATTTTACAATGGTTATTCATTTAACCATACATTATTCTCTTATTTATACATATCATCTGATCTTATCGTTTTTCAAATGATTTACAAAACAAAGCAAATTACAAGGTTCATGACTAAACATTTTCTCAAACATAAGTCATGAAACCTATTTTCACAAAACCTATGTATCTCACAGGCATTTTTATGCTGACGTACCTATTTTCACATGTGTTTTTCAGGAGCTGTTGCATAAGATGATCAAGATACACATAGGCAGACTTGGGCTTTAGTGACAATAAAAGATGCAAGACTAGTTAATTATGTTGTATTTCTTTGTTTGTTAAGACATTGTAACACTTTTAGTCAATAAAACGAAACTTCAATTACCATGGATTTGAAACAATTAATTCTGTTACAACACTCCCCGATGTTTCCGCCACGTTTTCTATGTTCTACGTGGTCGGGGTGTGACAGAAAAGATGGTATCAGAGCCAATGGTTATAGGGAATTAGGTTATTAGTAATGCTTTGACCTAGTCTATAACCTTCTTAGGACCCTAACACGAGTTTACTTGCGTTTAGTCATAAAACGATATCGTCACCTATCCTTAGGCGGCGACCACAACAAGAACATAAAATTCAAAACCGCTTTGAAAACTAATCATCTGTTCTAGGATGATTGATTACAAGGTTTTGAACCCTCTATTGTAAGGTTTTGAACCCTCTGTTATATGGTTTTGAACCCCTTTGAATTTTCAAAATCTCGTCAAGGTTTTGGGTTTTAAATAATGTGAACACGTGCAAACTGGAAGGGTGAATGCCTGTATTCTGGGTTTTCTGTCTAGGCAAGCACTTCGTATACATCTCATCAGACGCAAGACCAGTTGTGCTTACCTAGGAATTCTTGGGATGAGTGTTCACTTATAGGCGAGCATGTCTTCGCGATACATTATTTTTGACCTATTTACTTTGATTAATCACCGAGGTCGTTTGTTGCTTTGTAGTAACAAACAAATGACCACTATCCTTGCTTTCATCAGATTTGTTTCATCTCATTCTTTTCGTCTAATTCTCTCACTCGTTTCCTTTCATGTTTCCTCTTTTAGAATGCCTCCTCGACGCGAAAACCAGATAGCGACTGCCGAACTAGCAGAAATCATTGCGCAACAAATGGCTGCTCAATTCCCAAACCTCTTTGCTCAATGGAATCAAGCCAACAACAACAACAATGGTCCATGCAATTTCAAGAGTTTTAACTCGGCGAAACCACTCAAGTTTAGTGGTTCTGAGGGAGCGACTGGGCTTCTTCAATGGTTCGAGAGCATTGAGAATACTTTCCGCCACGTGCAGTGTCCTGACAATCGCAAGGTCGAGTTTGCTTCGAGTG
The DNA here is from genome assembly GCA_030545235.1 of Helianthus tuberosus. Taxonomy (NCBI): domain Eukaryota; kingdom Viridiplantae; phylum Streptophyta; class Magnoliopsida; order Asterales; family Asteraceae; genus Helianthus; species Helianthus tuberosus. The sequence goes on from JARYGA010031346.1 coordinate 1,678, forward strand.
TGTTCCAGAAGAGGGCCCTTACGTGGTGGAACGGGGTTATGAGAGATCGTGGTGCAGAAGTTGCTCTAGCACAGACATGGGCTGAACTTCGGACCCTCATGATGAAGGAATTCTGTCCTCGTCATGAGATCAGGGCCTTGGAAAGGGAATTCGACAATCTTGAGCAAGACAGCGGTGAGCATCGAGCCTACACGGACCGTTATGAGGAGTTGAGTCTGTTATGCCCAAACATGGTCACGCCTTTGGATAAGGCAATAGAAAAGTACATTGATGGCCTCCCTGACTCAATACAAGACATTGTGACTAGCAGCAACCCTACTACAGTTAGACAGGCCATTGAGCTATCTGCAACCTTGACTGAATCAAAGATCAGGAAAGGTAAACTTTTCCGAAAAGGTGACAAGAAACCGGTCGAGGAATCGAACCCAATCGAGGAATCAAAGACCATGGATGAACAGATTGGATCCCCTAAAAAGTCAAAGAAGCGAAAGACTTCTCAGAACTTCGCCATGGTTACTCACAATGATCAAGCCGTCCCCAACCAACCAGCTCAACCCCCTGCTAGGAAGCCATACAATGGAACTGCACCCTTGTGCAACCAATGTAGCCTCCATCATCATGCCAATGTAAAGTGCCGCAAATGCCAAACTTGTGGGCTTATAGGCCATACAGCAAGAGTCTGCCCAGCAGCAGCTGCACCAAACCAAGCTGGCAACAATACCGCTCAAGGTCGTTTTCTACCAGGTTCTTGTTTCAACTGTGGCGAGATGGGTCATTTCCGAAGAAATTGCCCAAAACTTGCTAATGCAAATCCAGCACAGGGATGAGCATCTGACCGAATGGAAGACAACGCTGTTTAGAAATAATCAATCCTTATGTATTATTTTCTTTAGTTGTCAAGGTCCAAGAAACAGTTGTTATCATTGTTTATAAATAAATCTTTTATATACATTGCAATGTATTTATGTGGTTGCATGTATAAACAACATATCTCTTACAATACCGACAATCAAGGAACCGTATTCCTTGAAGAACAAACTACCCCCAAAATTTTCCCATTCTAGGATCTCTTTCGTTTCCACGAAATTCCTAAGTACCCGTTTATTCTAAGGAAACAAAGTACAAGGCGCAAGTTACAACACTGGACGAATACCCAAAGTACCACTATAAATCCTTAATAGGGTACCTAAGGGTATTTCCGTAAAATCCTAAAAATTGTTGTGTTCCTTAATTCGACTATTACGTTTCTTTGAAAACAAAATCGAATTTTTGGGAGATCTTCCTATCTCTTCAGATAGATCCCAGAGGACATTGAAGTCCATCGACTGGTTTCCATATCCATTCTCAATCGATAACAAATTAATAACAAATTAATAACCAAGTTAAACAACTATGTGATTATGTGCTTATGAACATTACAAGACAAACTGTGCGGACTGTGCAAGGAATTACGTAATTATGGATGCATACATAATTATGGAATTTAGTGCACAGAAACCACAGTGAGCTTTGCCATGTGCCTAGAAGGTAACTCTATTCATTTCCATTTCTGAGGAAGCACCCGTTGAAAATGACTCCGTTTGTTCATTTTCGTTTCTGAAGATTTTCCATTGAGGAAATGGATATCCGTTTGTCTATCATTTTCATTTCCATTTCTGAGGAAGCACCCGTTAAAAATGACCCCGTTTGTTCATTTTCGTTTCTGAAGATTTGTCCGTTGAGGAAATGAATATCCGTTTGTTTCTCCTTTTTCATTTCCATTTCCATTTCCATTTCTGATGAAGCAACCGTTAAAAATGACTCCGTTTGTTCATTTTCGTTTCTGAAGATTTGTCCGTTGAGGAAATGAATATCCGTTTGTTTCTCCTTTTCATTTCCATTTCTGATGAAGCACCCGTTGAAAATGACTCCGTTTGTTCATTTTCGTTTCTGAAGATTTGTCCGTTGAGGAAATGAATATCCGTTTGTTTCTCCTTTTCATTTCCATTTCTAATGAAGCACCCGTTGAAAATGACTCCGTTTGTTCATTTTCGTTTCTAAAGATTTGTCCGTTGAGGAAATGAATATCCGTTTGTTTCTCCTTTTCATTTCCATTTCTGATGAAGCACCCGTTGAAAATGACTCCGTAAGTTCATTTTAAGTTTCTGAAGATTTCCCGTTGAGGAAATGAATCCCCGTTTGTTTATTCCTTCATTTCCGCTTCTGAAGAATACTCATTGAGGAAAATGACTCCGTCTGTTCATTTTCGTTCTGAAGAATGTCCGTTAAGGAAATGACAGGATTATGCCTTACATATCTCTGGTGGTTATTTGACACAAAGTCACAAATAGACTCCTACGAATAAATTTCGGGACGAAATTTCCTAAAGTAGGGGAGACTGTGACACCTGTGTCACTTCAACCATCAAACAAATTCCAAACCAATGAAATAATGTATTTCATACTTGGGATTTGTAAAAAATATGTGTATCGTTTGCACATATCAACTCTTGTTCGATTTCAAGCTCTAAATCGCTTTCTGGAAGGTTATACGCGCACTAATGCGTAAATATAACCAGTTTAATGCAACAAACACTCCGGAATAGTGAAATAGGCTTAACATACCTTAAGTAACCTTTACATAACTTAGAAATAAGTTTTGAAGGCTTTGGTATGGCAAAATCTAGTTTAATCGCTTACAGGGACTAAAGTTGACAAATTGCGAAAGTATGCCAATTTGAACTGTAACAGACTTTCCGGAACATGACCATAAGTTAAACACACCTTAAATATCCTTCACATAGCTTAGAAATAGGCTTTGAGGGGTTCGGTGTGCTAAAATAAACTTTTGGGTCATTCAGGGACTAAAAGTGTCAAAAAGTGCACAAGTTTGCACTTTCGCGCATAACTTACGTTCTGAATACATCTGGACATCCAAAAATTATAAATACCCATCCACCCCATTGCAAAACCCACAAGAATTCTGATTTGAGGAGCTCTAAGTTGAAACCATTGTTTCATACCTGAGCTACTTGGATCGGGATTAGCATTCGGGGACCCTTCGTAAGTATTCTTTCGTTCTTTTATTGCTTTTCGAGTCTTTTCAAGTCTGAAAGTCAAACTTTGTTTGACTTTCTGCGTTGACCAGTTATGGTCAATGCGAAGTTCGTTTGAACTTCGCAACGTGATTGTAATCACGATGGTTATAGTCCCTTGGGACTATGCCTACTGATTACCACGTTGTCTAGGGTCGTAGGGTAAGCGATCTAATAAATCGCTTATACCTTCGAACCCAACCCATTTGGTCGATCATTAGGATCCGACCAAATACATTAGGTGACCATAGTAGGTAGGGAATAACCTTCCGAGGTTATACCCTATGGTCACATCGTTTGAGTAGTTGTATGATAGGTAGTTTATATGCCTTAGGTAAATTACCAGAATACCCTTTTCATGTATAATTGGTAATTAAGCATATGTAACCTAAACTTTTGTCACATAACTGATTATGTAACATGTTTAGGCATATAACACTTGTCATAGGACTAGTTAGACGGTCCGAACGCGTTTCACGCGAACGACGCGTTAAAGTAGCATAAGCTACCTAAACGGGTCGTAATGGGTCGAAAACGCTTAGGTTAGGTTTCATTTAGCATGAAGGCTTTGTTAAACCATATGAAACGAGTCTCTATACTCGTTTGGTTTACGAACCCTCATTCTATCCAATCATCCGATTTAGGTCCGGTTATTAACATAGTTACCTATATTAGGTGCCGCTTGATATCCGCGATCTCTAGCATTGTTTGGTTGTTACTCAAGGACTACTAAGCAATCTCAAGTGAGTACATAGACCCCTCTTTTACTGTTTTCCAAACTGTTTTGGGGTGGAACACATGTGCCTACTTGTTACTTTCATGCTTTCCTGTTTTGACATCATATACTTGCTATGTTGTTTAGTACATTTATAGTACATGATTTCAATACATTACATGCTATGTATGCCCATTGTGTGCGTACTTAGTACATCGTTTTACATTACAATTTGTTGCATATACTCATCCAACATATGAACACATTATATTACATTTGAACCGTTTATAACTATTTGACTATGTGAACCGTTGTAAACATTTGACTATGTGAACCGTTTGTATCTGTGAACCGTTTGTATCTTTGAACCGTTTGTATCTGTGAACCGTTTTGTATCTGTGAACCGTTTGTATCTGTGAACCGTTTGTATCTGTGAACCGTTTGTATCTATGAACCGTGTGAACCGTATTTGACCATACATAAACATTTCTACAATTGTTAAACATTACATCTTTATGGTTTGGTTTGAGTAAGTGATTAAGTAACGATGCGTGTGTAATATGATACAAGCATGGTGGATACGCCGCTGGTACTTCCTATATATAAGTGTTTGTATGGTATTACATATCGTAGCGTTATTTGAATCATTTCAGTTTGAGACATATAACATTTTATACAAATAACATACTTTTCACAATACATTGTTTTACAAGCAACTTATCTTATACAAACTCATTTTACAATGGTTATTCATTTAACCATACATTATTCTCTTATTTATACATATCATCTGATCTTATCGTTTTTCAAATGATTTACAAAACAAAGCAAATTACAAGGTTCATGACTAAACATTTTCTCAAACATAAGTCATGAATCCTATTTTCACAAAACCTATGTATCTCACAGGCATTTTTATGCTGAGGTACCTATTTTCACATGTGTTTTTCAGGAGCTGTTGCAATAAAAGATGCAAAACTAGTTAATTATGTTGTATTTCTTTGTTTGTTAAGACATTGTAACACTTTTAGTCAATAAAACGAAACTTCAATTACCATGGATTTGAAACAATTAATTCTGTTACAACACTCCCCGATGTTTCCCCCACGTTTTCTATGTTCTACGTGGTCGGGGTGTGACATACCACCAGACATTTCTCCATCAATTAGGAATCTGATGCCGTCAGTAAACACATTCCTTAAATTGTAGCCATTTGTTGAGTGTTTTTTTTTGGTGTCTAATCTGCATATATATCACCATTGCCCTAGATTTTCTTGACTGTATATCTCTTAAATGTCAACATATACACGTGTGATTTAGTTTACGAAGATTTTTCAATGCCGAGAACCTCGATCAGAGAGTAAAAAAGGCGTAAGGTTCACAATGGTGTAAAATTAAAATGGGATATACCGGGCAAGGATTCGAGTTACAGGAACAAGGGCCAAACCAACCACCCAAGAATGGAATCGTCGAGCGAAAACACTTGACAACCTCCTATAAGCCGCTTTTCTTACCACCAGACCTTTCTCCATCAATTAGGAATCTGATGCCGTCAGTAAACACATACCTTAAATTGTAGCCATTTGTTGAGTGTTTTTTTGGTGTCTAATCCGCATATATATTACCATTTCCCTTGATTTTCTTGATTGTATATCTCTTAAATGTCAACATATACACGTGTGATTTAGTTTACGAAGATTTTTCAATGCCAAGAACCTCGATCAGAGAGTAAAAAAGGCATAAGGTTCACAATGGTGTAAAATTAAAATGGGATATACCGGGCTGGGATTCGAGTTACAGGAACAAGGGCCAAACCAACCACCCAAGAATGGAATCGTCGAGCGAAAACACTTGACAACCTCCTAGAAGCAGCTTTTCTTACCACCAGACCTTTCTCCATCAATTAGGAATCTGATGCCATCAGTAAACACATTCCTTAAATTGTAGCCATTTGTTGAGTGTTCTTTTTTGGTGTCTAATCCGCATATATATCACCATTGCCCTTGATTTTCTTGACTGTATATCTCTTAAATGTCAACATATACACGTGTGATTTAGTTTACGAAGAGTTTTCAATGCCAAGAACCTCGATCAAAGAGTAAAAAAGGCGTAAGGTTCACAATGGTGTAAAATTAAAATGGGATATACCGGGCTAGGATTCGAGTTACATGAACAAGAGCCAAGCCAACCACCCAAGAGTGGAATCGTCGAGCGAAAACACTTGACAACCTCCTAGAAGCAGCTTTTCTTACCACCAGGCCTTTCTCCATCATTTAGGAATCTGATGCCGTCACTAAATACATTCCTTAAATTGTAGCCACTTGTTGAGTGTTTTTTTTTTGGTGTCTAATCCGCATATATATCACCATTGCCCTTGATTTCTTGACTCTATATCTCTTAAATATCAACATATACACTTGTGATTTAGTTTACGAAGATTTTCAATGCCGAGAACCTCGATCAGAGAGTAAAAAAGGCGTAAGGTTCACAATGGTGTAAAATTAAAATGGGATATACCGGGCTGGGATTCGAGTTACAGGAACAAGGGCCAAACCAACCACCCAAGAATGGAATCGTCGAGCGAAAACACTTAACAACCTCCTAGAAGCAGCTTTTCTTACCACCAGACCTTTCTCCATCAATTAGGAATCTGATGCCGTCACTAAACACATTCCTTAAATTGTAGCCATTTGTTGAGTGTTTTTTTTGGTGTCTAATCCGCATATATATCCCCATTGCCCTTGATTTTCTTGACTGTATATCTCTTAAATGTCAACATATACACGTGTGATTTGGTTTACTAAGATTTTTCAATGCCAAGAACCTCGATCAGAGAGTAAAAAAGGCGTAAGGTTCATAATGGTGTAAAATTAAAATGGGATATACCGGGCTAGAATTCGAGTTACAGGAACAAGGGCCAAACCAACCACCCAAGAATGGAATCGTGGAGCGAAAACACTTGACAACCTCCTAGAAGCAGCTTTTCTTACCACCAGACCTTTCTCCATCAATTAGGAATCTGATGCCGTCACTAAACACATTCCTTAAATTGTAGCCATTTGTTGAGTGTTTTTTTTTGGTGTCTAATCCGCATATATATCACCATTGCCCTTGATTTTCTTGACTGTATATCTCTTAAATGTCAACATATACACGTGTGATTTAGTTTACGAAGATTTTTCAATGCCGAGAACCTCGATCAGAGAGTAAAAAGGCGTAAGGTTCACAATGGTGTAAAATTGAAATGGGATATACCGGGCTAGGATTCGAGTTACAGGAACAAGGGCCAAACCAACCACCCAAGAATGGAATCGTGGAGCGAAAACACTTGACAACCTCCTAGAAGCAGCTTTTCTTACCAACAGACCTTTCTCCATCAATTAGGAATCTGATGCCGTCACTAAACACATTCCTTAAATTGTAGCCATTTGTTGAGTGTTTTTTTTTTGGTGTCTAATCCGCATATATATCACCATTGCCCTCGATTTTCTTGACTGTATATCTCTTAAATGTCAACATATACACGTGTGATTTAGTTTACGAAGATATTTTAATGCCGAGAACCTCGATCAGAGAGTAAAAAAGGCGTAAGGTTCACAATGGTGTAAAACTAAAATGGGATATACAGGGCTATGATTCGAGTTAGAGGAACAAGGGCCAAACCAACCACCCAAGAATGGAATCGTCGAGCGAAAACACTTGACAACCTCCTAGAAGCAGCTTTTCTTACCACCAGACCTTTCTCCATCAATTAGGAATCTGATGCCGTCACTAAATACATTCCTTAAATTGTAGCCATTTGTTGAGTGTTTTTTTTGGTGTCTAATCCGCATATATATCACCATTGCCCTTGATTTTCTTGATTGTATATCTCTTAAATGTCAACATATACACGTGTGATTTAGTTTACGAAGATTTTTCAATGCCGAGAACCACGATCAAAGAGTAAAAAAGGCGTAAGGTTCACAATGGTGTAAAATTAAAATGGGATATACCGGGCTGGGATTCGAGTTACAGGAACAAGGGCCAAACCAACCACCCAAGAATGGAATCGTCGAGCGAAAACACTTAACAACCTCCTAGAAGCAGCTTTTCTTACCACCAGACCTTTCTCCATCAATTAGGAATCTGATGCCGTCACTAAACACATTCCTTAAATTGTAGCCATTTGTTGAGTGTTTTTTTTTTGTGTCTAATCCGCATATATATCACCATTGCCCTTGATTTTCTTGACTGTATATCTCTTAAATGTCAACATATACACGTGTGATTTAGTTTACGAAGATTTTTCAATGCCGAGAACCTCGATCAGAGAGTAAAAAAGGCGTAAGGTTCACAATGGTGTAAAATTAAAATGGGATATACAGGGCTAGGATTCGAGTTACAGGAACAAGGGCCAAACCAACCACCTAAGAATGGAATCGTCGAGCGAAAACACTTGGCAACCTCCTAGAAGCAGCTTTTCTTACCACCAGACCTTTCTCCATCAATTAGGAATCTGATGCCGTCACTAAATACATTCCTTAAATTGTAGCCACTTGTTGAGTGTTTTTTTTTTGTGTCTAATCCGCATATATATCACCATTGCCCTTGATTTTCTTGATTGTATATCTCTTAAATGTCAACATATACACGTGTGATTTAGTTTAAGAAGATTTTTCAATGCCAAGAACCTCGATCACAGAGTAAAAAAGGCGTAAGGTTCATAATGGTGTAAAATTAAAATGGGATATACCGGGTTAGAATTCGAGTTACAGGAACAAGGGCCAAACCAACCACCCAAGAATGGAATCGTGGAGCGAAAACACTTGACAACCTCCTAGAAGCAGCTTTTCTTACCACCAGACCTTTCTCCATCAATTAGGAATCTGATGCTGTCACTAAACACATTCCTTAGATAGTAGCCATTTGTTGAGTGTTTTTTTTTTTGGTGTCTAATCCGCATATATATCACCATTGCCCTTGATTTTCTTGACTGTATATCTCTTAAATGTCAACATATACACGTGTGATTTAGTTTACAAAGATTTTTCAATGCCGAGAACCTCGATCAGAGAGTAAAAAAGGCGTAAGGTTCACAATGGTGTAAAATTAAAATGGGATATACCGGGCTAGGATTCGAGTTACAGGAACAAGGGCCAAACCAACCACCTAAGAATGGAATTGTCGAGCGAAAACAGTTGACAACCTCCTAGAAGCAGCTTTTCTTACCACCAGACCTTTCTCCATCAATTAGGAATCTGATGCCGTCACTAAATACATTCCTTAAATTGTAGCCACTTGTTGAGTGATTTTTTTTGGTGTCTAATCCGCATATATATCACCATTGCCCTTGATTTTCTTGATTGTATATCTCTTAAATGTCAACATATACACGTGTGATTTAGTTTAAGAAGATTTTTCAATGCCAAGAACCTCGATCACAGAGTAAAAAAGGCGTAAGGTTCATAATGGTGTAAAATTAAAATGGGATATACCGGGCTAGAATTCGAGTTACAGGAACAAGGGCCAAACCAACCACCCAAGAATGGAATCGTGGAGCGAAAACACTTGACAACCTCCTAGAAGCAGCTTTTCTTACCAACAGACCTTTCTCCATCAATTAGGAATCTGATGCCGTCACTAAACACATTCCTTAAATTGTAGCCATTTGTTGAGTGTTTTTTTTTGGTGTCTAATCCGCATATATATCACCATTGCCCTCGATTTTCTTGACTGTATATCTCTTAAATGTCAACATATACACGTGTGATTTAGTTTACGAAGATATTTCAATGCCGAGAACCTCGATCAGAGAGTAAAAAAGGCGTAAGGTTCACAATGGTGTAAAACTAAAATGGTATATACAGGGCTATGATTCGAGTTAGAGGAACAAGGGCCAAACCAACCACCCAAGAATGGAATCGTCGAGCGAAAACACTTGACAACCTCCTAGAAGCAGCTTTTCTTACCACCAGACCTTTCTCCATCAATTAGGAATCTAACGCCGTCACTAAATACATTCCTTAAATTGTAGCCATTTGTTGAGTGTTTTTTTTTGGTGTCTAATCCGCATATATATCACCATTGCCCTTGATTTTCTTGATTGTATATCTCTTAAATGTCAACATATACACGTGTGATTTAGTTTAAGAAGATTTTTCAATGCCAAGAACCTCGATCACAGAGTAAAAAAGGCGTAAGGTTCATAATGGTGTAAAATTAAAATGGGATATACCGGGCTGGAATTCGAGTTACAGGAACAAGGGCCAAACCAACCACCCAAGAATGGAATCGTGGAGCGAAAACACTTGACAACCTCCTAGAAGCAGCTTTTCTTACCAACAGACCTTTCTCCATCAATTAGGAATCTGATGCCGTCAGTAAACACATTCCTTAAATTGTAGCCATTTGTTGAGTGTTTTTTTTTGGTGTCTAATCCGCATATATATCACCATTGCCCTTGATTTTCTTGACTGTATATCTCTTAAATGTCAACATATACACGTGTGATTTAGTTTACGAAGATTTTTCATTGCCGAGAACCTCGATCAGAGAGTAAAAAAGGCGTAAGGTTCACAATGGTGTAAAATTAAAATGGGATATACCGGGCTAGGATTCGAGTTACAGGAACAAGAGCCAAACCAACCACCCAAGAGTGGAATCGTCGAGCGAAAACACTTGACAACCTCCTAGAAGCCGCTTTTCTTACCACCAGACCTTTCTCCATCAATTAGGAATCTGATGCCGTCAGTAAACACATTCCTTAAATTGTAGCCACTTGTTGAGTGTTTTTTTTTTTAGTGTCTAATCCGCATATATATCACCATTGCCCTTGATTTCTTGACTCTATATCTCTTAAATATCAACATATACACTTGTGATTTAGTTTACGAAGATTTTTCAATGCCAAGAACCTCGATCAGAGAGTAAAAAAGGCGTAAGGTTCACAATGGTGTAAAATTAAAATGGGATATACCGGGCTGGGATTCGAGTTACAGGAACAAGGGCCAAACCAACCACCCAAGAACGGAATCGTCGAGCGAAAACACTTGACAACCTCCTAGAAGCAGCTTTTCTTACCACCAGACCTTTCTCCATCAATTAGGAATCTGATGCCGTCACTAAACACATTCCTTAAATTGTAGCCATTTGTTGAGTGTTTTTTTTTTGGTGTCTAATCCGCATATATATCACCATTGCCCTTGATTTTCTTGACTGTATATCTCTTAAATGTCAACATATACACGTGTGATTTAGTTTACGAAGATTTTTCAATGCCGAGAACCTCGATCAGAGAGTAAAAATGGCGTAAGGTTCACAATGGCGTAACATTAGAAAGGGATATACCGGGCTAGGATTCGAGTTACAGGAACAAGGGCCAAACCAACCACCTAAGAATGGAATCGTCGAGCGAAAACACTTGACAATATCCTAGAAGCAGCTTTTCTTACCACCAGACCTTTCTCCATCAATTAGGAATCTGATGCCGTCACTAAATACATTCCTTAAATTGTAGCCACTTGTTGAGTGTTTTTTTTGGTGTCTAATCCGCATATATATCACCATTGCCCTTGATTTTCTTGACTGTATATCTCTTAAATGTCAACATATACACGTGTGATTTAGTTTAAGAAGATTTTTCAATGCCAAGAACCTCGATCAGAGAGTAAAAAAGGCGTAAGGTTCATAATGGTGTAAAATTAAAATGGGATATACCGGGCTAGAATTCGAGTTACAGGAACAAGGGCCAAACCAACCACCCAAGATTGGAATCGTGGAGCGAAAACACTTGACAACCTCCTAGAAGCAGCTTTTCTTACCAACAGACCTTTCTCCATCAATTAGGAATCTGATGCCGTCACTAAACACATTCCTTAAATTGTAGCCATTTGTTGAGTGTTTTTTTTTTGTGTCTAATCCGCATATATATCACCATTGCCCTTGATTTTCTTGAGTGTATATCTCTTAAATGTCAACATATAGACGTGTGATTTAGTTTACGAAGATTTTTCAATGCCGAGAACCTCGATCAGAGAGTAAAAAAGGCGTACGGTTCACAATGGTGTAAAATTAAAATGGGATATACCGGGCTATGATTCGAGTTACAGGAACAAGGGCGAAACCAACCACCCAAGAATGGAATCGTCGAGCGAAAACACTTGACAACCTCCTAGAAGCAGCTTTTCTTACCACCAGACCTTTCTCCATCAATTAGGAATCCGATTCCGTCACTAAACACATTCCTTAAATTGTAGCCATTTGTTGAGTGTTTTTTTGGTGTCTAATCCGCATATATATCACCATTGCCCTTGATTTTCTTGACTGTATATCTCTTAAATGTCAACATATACACGTGTGATTTAGTTTAAGAAGATTTTTCAATGCCAAGAACCTCGATCAGAGAGTAAAAAAGGCGTAAGGTTCATAATGGTGTAAAATTAAAATGGGATATACCGGGCTAGAATTCGAGTTACAGGAACAAGGGCCAAACCAACCACCCAAGATTGGAATCGTGGAGCGAAAACACTTGACAACCTCCTAGAAGCAGCTTTTCTTACCAACAGACCTTTCTCCATCAATTAGGAATCTGATGCCGTCACTAAACACATTCCTTAAATTGTAGCCATTTGTTGAGTGTTTTTTTTTTGTGTCTAATCCGCATATATATCACCATTGCCCTTGATTTTCTTGAGTGTATATCTCTTAAATGTCAACATATAGACGTGTGATTTAGTTTACGAAGATTTTTCAATGCCGAGAACCTCGATCAGAGAGTAAAAAAGGCGTACGGTTCACAATGGTGTAAAATTAAAATGGGATATACCGGGCTATGATTCGAGTTACAGGAACAAGGGCCAAACCAACCACCCAATAATGGAATCGTCGAGCGAAAACACTTGACAACCTCCTAGAAGCAGCTTTTCTTACCACCAGACCTTTCTCCATCAATTAGGAATCCGATTCCGTCACTAAACACATTCCTTAAATTGTAGCCATTTGTTGAGTGTTTTTTTGGTGTCTAATCCGCATATATATCACCATTGCCCTTGATTTTCTTGACTGTATATCTCTTAAATGTCAACATATACACGTGTGATTTAGTTTACGAAGATTTTTCAATGCCAAGAACCTCGATCAAAGAGTATAAAAGGCGTAAGGTTCATAATGGTGTAAAATTAAAATGGGATATACCAGGCTAGGATTCGAGTTACTGGAACAAGGGCCAAACCAACCACCCAAGAATGGAATCGTTGAGCGAAAACACTTGACAACCTCCTAGAAGCAGCTTTTCTTACCACCAGACCTTTCTCCATCAATTAGGAATTTGATGCCGTCACTAAACACATTCCTTAAATTGTAGCCATTTCTTGAGTGTTTTTTTTTGGTGTCTAATCCGCATATATATCACCATAGCCCTTGATTTTCTTGACTGTATATCTCTTAAATGTCAACCTATACACGTGTGATTTAGTTTACGAAGATTTTTCAATGCCGAGAACCTCGATCAGAGAGTAAAAAAGGCGTAAGGTTCACAATGGTGTAAAATTAAAATGGGATATACCGGGCTAGGATCCGAGTTACAGGAACAAGGGCTAAACCAACCACCCACGAATGGAATCGTCGAGCGAAAACACTTGACAACCTCCTAGAGGCAGCTTTTCTTACCACCAGACCTTTCTCCATCAATTAGGAATCTGATGCCGTCAGTAAACACATTCCTTAAATTGTAGCCATTTGTTGAGTGTTTTTTTTTGGTGTCTAATCCGCATATATATCACCATTGCCCTTGATTTTCTTGACTGTATATCTCTTAAATGTCAACATATACACGTGTGATTTAGTTTACGAAGATTTTTCATTGCCGAGAACCTCGATCAGAGAGTAAAAAAGGCGTAAGGTTCACAATGGTGTAAAATTAAAATGGGATATACCGGGCTAGGATTCGAGTTACAGGAACAAGAGCCAAACCAACCACCCAAGAGTGGAATCGTCGAGCGAAAACACTTGACAACCTCCTAGAAGCCGCTTTTCTTACCACCAGACCTTTCTCCATCAATTAGGAATCTGATGCCGTCAGTAAACACATTCCTTAAATTGTAGCCACTTGTTGAGTGTTTTTTTTGGTGTCTAATCCGCATATATATCACCATTGCCCTTGATTTCTTGACTCTATATCTCTTAAATATCAACATATACACTTGTGATTTAGTTTACGAAGATTTTTCAATGCCAAGAACCTCGATCAGAGAGTAAAAAAGGCGTAAGGTTCACAATGGTGTAAAATTAAAATGGGATATACCGGGCTGGGATTCGAGTTACAGGAACAAGGGCCAAACCAACCACCTAAGAACGGAATCGTCGAGCGAAAACACTTGACAACCTCCTAGAAGCAGCTTTTCTTACCACCAGACCTTTCTCCATCAATTAGGAATCTGATGCCGTCACTAAACACATTCCTTAAATTGTAGCCATTTGTTGAGTGTTTTTTCTTTGGTGTCTAATCCGCATATATATCACCATTGCCCTTGATTTTCTTGACTGTATATCTCTTAAATGTCAACATATACACGTGTGATTTAGTTTACGAAGATTTTTCAATGCCGAGAACCTCGATCAGAGAGTAAAAATGGCATAAGGTTCACAATGGCGTAAAATTAGAATGGGATATACCGGGCTAGGATTCGAGTTACAGGAACAAGGGCCAAACCAACCACCTAAGAATGGAATCGTCGAGCGAAAACACTTGACAACATCCTAGAAGCGGCTTTTCTTACCACCAGACCTTTCTCCATCAATTAGGAATCTGATGCCGTCACTAAATACATTCCTTAAATTGTAGCCACTTGTTGAGTGTTTTTTTTGGTGTCTAATCCGCATATATATCACCATTGCCCTTGATTTTCTTGACTGTATATCTCTTAAATGTCAACATATACACGTGTGATTTAGTTTAAGAAGATTTTTCAATGCCAAGAACCTCGATCAGAGAGTAAAAAAGGCGTAAGGTTCATAATGGTGTAAAATTAAAATGGGATATACCGGGCTAGAATTCGAGTTACAGGAACAAGGGTCAAACCAACCACCCAAGATTGGAATCGTGGAGCGAAAACACTTGACAACCTCCTAGAAGCAGCTTTTCTTACCAACAGACCTTTCTCCATCAATTAGGAATCTGATGCCGTCACTAAACACATTCCTTAAATTGTAGCCATTTGTTGAGTGTTTTTTTTTGTGTCTAATCCGCATATATATCACCATTGCCCTTAATTTCTTGAGTGTATATCTCTTAAATGTCAACATATAGACGTGTGATTTAGTTTACGAAGATTTTTCAATGCCGAGAACCTCGATCAGAGAGTAAAAAAGGCGTACGGTTCACAATGGTGTAAAATTAAAATGGGATATACCGGGCTATGATTCGAGTTACAGGAACAAGGGCCAAACCAACCACCCAAGAATGGAATCGTCGAGCGAAAACACTTGACAACCTCCTAGAAGCAGCTTTTTCTTACCACCAGACCTTTCTCCATCAATTAGGAATCCGATTCCGTCACTAAACACATTCCTTAAATTGTAGCCATTTGTTGAGTGTTTTTTTGGTGTCTAATCCGCATATATATCACCATTGCCCTTGATTTTCTTGACTGTATATCTCTTAAATGTCAACATATACACGTGTGATTTAGTTTACGAAGATTTTTCAATGCCAAGAACCTCGATCAAAGAGTATAAAAGGCGTAAGGTTCATAATGGTGTAAAATTAAAATGGGATATACCGGGCTAGGATTCGAGTTACTGGAACAAGGGCCAAACCAACCACCCAAGAATGGAATCGTTGAGCGAAAACACTTGACAACCTCCTAGAAGCAGCTTTTCTTACCACCAGACATTTCTCCATCAATTAGGAATTTGATGCCGTCACTAAACACATTCCTTAAATTGTAGCCATTTCTTGAGTGTTTTTTTTTTGGTGTCTAATCCGCATATATATCACCATTGCCCTTGATTTTCTTGACTGTATATCTCTTAAATGTCAACATATACACGTGTGATTTAGTTTACGAAGATTTTTCAATGCCGAGAACCTCGATCAGAGAGTAAAAAAGGCGTAAGGTTCACAATGGTGTAAAATTAAAATGGGATATACCGGGCTAGGATCCGAGTTACAGGAACAAGGGCTAAACCAACCACCCACGAATGGAATCGTCGAGCGAAAACACTTGACAACCTCCTAGAGGCAGCTTTTCTTACCACCAGACCTTTCTCCATCAATTAGGAATCTGATGCCGTCACCAAATACATTCCTTAAATTGTAGCCATTTGTTGAGTGTTTTTTTTTTGTGTCTAATCCGCATATATATCACTATTGCCCTTGATTTTCTTCACTGTATATCTATTAAGTGTCAACATATACACGTGTTATTTAGTTTACGAAGATTTTTCAATGCCAAGAACCTAGATCAGAGTGTAAAAAGGCGTAAGGTTCACAATGGTGTAAAATTGAAATGGGATATACCGGGCTAGGATTCGAGTTTCAGGAACAAGGGCCAAACCAACCACCCAAGAATGGAATCGTCGAGTGAAAACACTTGACAACCTCCTAGAAGCAGCTTTTCTTACCACTAGACCTTTCTCCATCAATTAGGAATCTGATGCCGTCACTAAACACATTCCTTAAATTGTAGCCATTTGTTGAGTGTTTTTTTGGTGTCTAATCCGCATATATATCACCATTGCCCTTGATTTTCTTGACTGTATATCTCTTAAATGTCAACATATACACGTGTGATTTAGTTTACGAAGATTTTTCAATGCCAAGAACCTCGATCAAAGAGTATAAAAGGCGTAAGGTTCATAATTGTGTAAAATTAAAATGGGATATACCGGGCTAGGATTCGAGTTACTGGAACAAGGGCCAAACCAACCACCCAAGAATGGAATCGTGGAGCGAAAACACTTGACAACCTCCTAGAAGCAGCTTTTCTTACCACCAGACCTTTCTCCATCAATTAGGAATTTGATGCCGTCACTAAACACATTCCTTAAATTGTAGCCATTTCTTGAGTGTTTTTTTTTTGTGTCTAATCCGCATATATATCACCATTGCCCTTGATTTTCTTGACTGTATATCTCTTAAATGTCAACATATACACGTGTGATTTAGTTTACGAAGATTTTTCAATGCCAAGAACCTCGATCAGAGAGTAAAAAAGGCGTAAGGTTCACAATGGTGTAAAATTAAAATGGGATATACCGGGCTAGGATCCGAGTTACAGGAACAAGGGCCAAACCAACCACCCAAGAATGGAATCGTCGAGCGAAAACACTTGACAACCTCCTAGAGGCAGCTTTTCTTACCACCAGACCTTTCTCCATCAATTAGGAATCTGATGCCATCACCAAATACATTCCTTAAATTGTAGCCATTTGTTGAGTGTTTTTTTTTGTGTCTAATCCGCATATATATCACTATTGCCCTTGATTTTCTTGACTGTATATCTATTAAGTGTCAACATATACACGTGTGATTTAGTTTACGAAGATTTTTCAATGCCGAGAACCTAGATCAGAGAGTAAAAAGGCGTAAGGTTAACAATGGTGTAAAATTGAAATGGGATATACCGGGCTAGGATTCGAGTTACAGGAACAAGGGCCAAACCAACCACCCAAGAATGGAATCGTCGAGTGAAAACACTCGACAACCTCCTAGAAGCAGCTTTTCTTACCACTAGACCTTTCTCCATCAATTAGGAATCTGATGCCGTCACTAAACACATTCCTTAAATTGTAGCCATTTGTTGAGTGTTTTTTTTGGTGTCTAATCCGCATATATATCACCATTGCCCTTGATTTTCTTGACTGTATATCTCTTAAATGTCAACATATACACGTTTGATTTAGTTTACGAAGATTTTTCAATGCCAAGAACCTCGATCAGAGAGTAAAAAAGGCGTAAGCTTCACAATGGTGTAAAATTAAAATGGGATATACCGGGCTAGGATTCGAGTTACAGGAACAAGGGCCAAACCAACCACCCAAGAATGGAATCGTCGAACGAAAACACTTGACAACCTCCTAGAAGCAGCTTTTCTTGCCACCAGACCTTTCTCCATCAATTAGGTATTTGTTGCCATCACTAAACACATTTCTTAAATTGTAGCCATTTGTTGAGTGTTTTTTTTTTGTGTCTAATCCGCATATATATCACCATTGCCCTTGATTTTCTTGACTGTATATCTATTAAGTGTCAACATATACCCGTGTGATTTAGTTTACGAAGATTTTTCAATGCCGAGAACCCAGATCAGAGAGTAAAAAGGCGTAAGGTTCACAATGGTGTAAAATTGAAATGGGATATACCGGGCTACGATTCGAGTTACAGGAACAAGGGCCAAACCAACCACCCAAGAATGGAATCGTCGAGCGAAAACACTTGACAACCTCCTAGAAGCAGCTTTTCTTACCACCATTCCTTTCTCCATCAATTAGGAATCTGATGCCGTCACTAAACACATTCCTTAAATTGTAGCCATTTGTTGAGTGTTTTTTTTTTGTGTCTAGTCCGCATATATATCACCATTGCCCTTGATTTTCTTGACTGTGCATCTCTTAAATGTCAACATATACACGTGTGATTTAGTTTACGAAGATTTTTCAATGCCGAGAACCTCGATCAGAGAGTAAAAAAGGCATAAGGTTCATAATGGTGTAAAATTAAAATGGGATATACCAGGCTAGGATTCGAGTTACAGGAACAAGGGCCAAACCAACCACCCAAGATTGGAATCGTCGAGCGAAAACACTTGACAACCTCCTAGAAGCAGCTTTTCTTACCACCAGACCTTTCTCCATCAATTAGGAATCTAATGCCGTCACTAAACACATTCCTTAAATTGTAGCCATTTGTTGAGTGTTTTTTTTTGTGTCTAGTCCGCATATATATCACCATTGCCCTTGATTTTCTTGACTGTGCATCTCTTAAATGTCAACATATACACGTGTGATTTAGTTTACGAAGATTTTTCAATGCCGAGAACCTCGATCAGAGAGTAAAAAAGGCATAAGGTTCATAATGGTGTAAAATTAAAATGGGATATACCAGGCTAGGATTCGAGTTACAGGAACAAGGGCCAAACCAACCACCCAAGAATGGAATCGTGGAGCGAAAACACTTGACAACCTCCTAGAAGCAGCTTTTCTTACCAACAGACCTTTCTCCATCAATTAGGAATCTGATGCCGTCAGTAAACACATTCCTTAAATTGTAGCCATTTGTTGAGTGTTTTTTTTTGGTGTCTAATCCGCATATATATCACCATTGCCCTTGATTTTCTTGACTGTATATCTCTTAAATGTCAACATATACACGTGTGATTTAGTTTACGAAGATTTTTCATTGCCGAGAACCTCGATCAGAGAGTAAAAAAGGCGTAAGGTTCACAATGGTGTAAAATTAAAATGGGATATACCGGGCTAGGATTCGAGTTACAGGAACAAGAGCCAAACCAACCACCCAAGAGTGGAATCGTCGAGCGAAAACACTTGACAACTTCCTAGAAGCCGCTTTTCTTACCACCAGACCTTTCTCCATCAATTAGGAATCTGATGCCGTCAGTAAACACATTCCTTAAATTGTAGCCACTTGTTGAGTGTTTTTTTTGGTGTCTAATCCGCATATATATCACCATTGCCCTTGATTTCTTGACTCTATATCTCTTAAATATCAACATATACACTTGTGATTTAGTTTACGAAGATTTTTCAATGCCAAGAACCTCGATCAGAGAGTAAAAAAGGCGTAAGGTTCACAATGGTGTAAAATTAAAATGGGATATACCGGGCTGGGATTCGAGTTACAGGAACAAGGGCCAAACCAACCACCCAAGAACGGAATCGTCGAGCGAAAACACTTGAAAACCTCCTAGAAGCAGCTTTTCTTACCACCAGACCTTTCTCCATCAATTAGGAATCTGATGCCGTCACTAAACACATTCCTTAAATTGTAGCCATTTGTTGAGTGTTTTTTTTTTGTGTCTAATCCGCATATATATCACCATTGCCCTTGATTTTCTTGACTGTATATCTCTTAAATGTCAACATATACACGTGTGATTTAGTTTACGAAGATTTTTCAATGCCGAGAACCTCGATCAGAGAGTAAAAATGGCGTAAGGTTCACAATGGCGTAAAATTAGAATGGGATATACCGGGCTAGGATTCAAGTTACAGGAACAAGGGCCAAACCAACCACCTAAGAATGGAATCGTCGAGCGAAAACACTTGACAACATCCTAGAAGCAGCTTTTCTTACCACCAGACCTTTCTCCATCAATTAGGAATCTGATGCCGTCACTAAATACATTCCTTAAATTGTAGCCACTTGTTGAGTGTTTTTTTTGGTGTCTAATCCGCATATATATCACCATTGCCCTTGATTTTCTTGACTGTATATCTCTTAAATGTCAACATATACACGTGTGATTTAGTTTAAGAAGATTTTTCAATGCCAAGAACCTCGATCAGAGAGTAAAAAAGGCGTAAGGTTCATAATGGTGTAAAATTAAAATGGGATATACCGGGCTAGAATTCGAGTTACAGGAACAAGGGCCAAACCAACCACCCAAGATTGGAATCGTGGAGCGAAAACACTTGACAACCTCCTAGAAGCAGCTTTTCTTACCAACAGACCTTTCTCCATCAATTAGGAATCTGATGCCGTCACTAAACACATTCCTTAAATTGTAGCCATTTGTTGAGTGTTTTTTTTTTGTGTCTAATCCGCATATATATCACCATTGCCCTTGATTTTCTTGAGTGTATATCTCTTAAATGTCAACATATAGACGTGTGATTTAGTTTACGAAGATTTTTCAATGCCGAGAACCTCGATCAGAGAGTAAAAAAGGCGTAAGGTTCACAATGGTGTAAAATTAAAATGGGATATACCGGGCTAGGATTCGAGTTACAGGAACAAGGGCTAAACCAACCACCCAAGAATGGAATCGTCAAGCGAAAACACTTGACAACCTCCTCGAAGCAGCTTTTCTTACCACTAGACCTTTCTCCATCAATTAGGAATCTGATGCCGTCACTAAACACATTCCTTAAATTGTAGCCATTTCTTGAGTGTTTTTTTTTTTGTCTAATCCGCATATATATCACCATTGCCCTTGATTTTCTTGACTGTATATCTCTTAAATGTCAACATATACACGTGTGATTTAGTTTACGAAGATTTTTCAATGCCAAGAACCTCGATCAGAGAGTAAAAAAGGCGTAAGGTTCACAATGGTGTAAAATTAAAATGGGATATACCGGGCTAGGATCCGAGTTACAGGAACAAGGGCCAAACCAACCACCCAAGAATGGAATCGTCGAGCGAAAACACTTGACAACCTCCTAGAGGCAGCTTTTCTTACCACCAGACCTTTCTCCATCAATTAGGAATCTGATGCCATCACCAAATACATTCCTTAAATTGTAGCCATTTGTTGAGTGTTTTTTTTTGTGTCTAATCCGCATATATATCACTATTGCCTTTGATTTTCTTGACTGTATATCTATTAAGTGTCAACATATACACGTGTGATTTAGTTTACGAAGATTTTTCAATGCCGAGAACCTAGATCAGAGAGTAAAAAGGCGTAAGGTTAACAATGGTGTAAAATTGAAATGGGATATACCGGGCTAGGATTCGAGTTACAGGAACAAGGTCCAAACCAACCACCCAAGAATGGAATCGTCGAGTGAAAACACTTGACAACCTCCTAGAAGCAGCTTTTCTTACCACTAGACCTTTCTCCATCAATTAGGAATCTGATGCCGTCACTAAACACATTCCTTAAATTGTAGCCATTTGTTGAGTGTTTTTTTTGGTGTCTAATCCGCATATATATCACCATTGCCCTTGATTTTCTTGACTGTATATCTCTTAAATGTCAACATATACACGTGTGATTTAGTTTACGAAGATTTTTCAATGCCAAGAACCTCGATCAGAGAGTAAAAAAGGCGTAAGGTTCACAATGGTGTAAAATTAAAATGGGATATACCGGGCTAGGATTCGAGTTACAGGAACAAGGGCCAAACCAACCACCCGAGAATGGAATCGTCGAACGAAAACACTTGACAACCTCCTAGAAGCAGCTTTTCTTGCCACCAGACCTTTCTCCATCAATTAGGTATTTGTTGCCATCACTAAACACATTTCTTAAATTGTAGCCATTTGTTGAGTGTTTTTTTTTTGTGTCTAATCCGCATATATATCACCATTGCCCTTGATTTTCTTGACTGTATATCTATTAAATGTCAACATATACCCGTGTGATTTAGTTTACGAAGATTTTTCAATGCCGAGAACCCAGATCAGAGAGTAAAAAGGCGTAAGGTTCACAATGGTGTAAAATTGAAATGGGATATACCGGGCTAGGATTCGAGTTACAGGAACAAGGGCCAAACCAACCACCCAAGAATGGAATCGTCGAGCGAAAACACTTGACAACCTCCTAGAAGCAGCTTTTCTTACCACCATTCCTTTCTCCATCAATTAGGAATCTGATGCAGTCACTAAACACATTCCTTAAATTGTAGCCATTTGTTGAGTGTTTTTTTTTTGTGTCTAGTCCGCATATATATCACCATTGCCCTTGATTTTCTTGACTGTGCATCTCTTAAATGTCAACATATACACGTGTGATTTAGTTTACGAAGATTTTTCAATGCCGAGAACCTCGATCAGAGAGTAAAAAAGGCATAAGGTTCATAATGGTGTAAAATTAAAATGGGATATACCAGGCTAGGATTCGAGTTACAGGAACAAGGGCCAAACCAACCACCCAAGATTGGAATCGTCGAGCGAAAACACTTGACAACCTCCTAGAAGCAGCTTTTCTTACCACCAGACCTTTCTCCATCAATTAGGAATCTAATGCCGTCACTAAACACATTCCTTAAATTGTAGCCATTTGTTGAGTGTTTTTTTTGGTGTCTAATCCGCATATATATCACCATTGCCCTTGATTTTTTTGACTGTATATCTCTTAAATGTCAACATATACACGTGTGATTTAGTTTACGAAGATTTTTCAATGCCGAGAACCTCGATCAGAGAGTAAAAAAGGCGTAAGGTTCACAATGGTGTAAAATTAAAATGGGATATACCGGGCTAGGATTCGAGTTACAGGAACAAGGGCTAAACCAACCACCCAAGAATGGAATCGTCAAGCGAAAACACTTGACAACCTCCTAGAAGCAGCTTTTCTTACCACCAGACCTTTCTCCATCAATTAGGAATCTGATGCCGTCAGTAAATACATTCCTTAAATTGTAGCCACTTGTTGAGTGTTTTTTTTTTTTTTGTGTCTAATCCGCATATATCACCATTGCCCTTGATTTCTTGACTCTATATCTCTGAAATATCAACATATACCCTTGTGATTTAGTTTACGGAGATTTTTTAATGCCGAGAACCTCGATCAGAGAATAAAAAAGGCATAAGGTTCACAATGGTGTAAAATTAAAATGGGATATACCGGGCTAGGATTCTAGTTACAAGAACAAGGGCAAACCAACTACCCGAGAATGGAATCGTCGAGCGAAAACACTTGACAACCTCCTAGAAGCAGCTTTTCTTGCCACCAGACCTTTCTCCATCAATTAGGTATTTGATGCCATCACTAAACACATTCGTTATATTGTAGCCATTTGTTGAGTGTTTTTTTTTGTCTAATCCGCATATATATCACCATTGCCCTTGATTTTCTTGACTGTATATCTATTAAGTGTCAACATATACACGTGTGATTTAGTTTACGAAGATTTTTCAATGCCGAGAACCTAGATTAGAGAGTAAAAAGGCGTAAGGTTCACAATGGTGTAAAATTGAAATGGGATATACCGGGCTAGGATTCGAGTTACAGGAACAAGGGCCAAACCAACCACCCAAGAATGGAATCGTCGAGCGAAAACACTTGACAACCTCCTAGAAGCAGCTTTTCTTACCACCAGACCTTTCTCTATCAATTAGGAATCTGATGCCGTCACTAAACACATTCCTTAAATTGTAGCCATTTGTTGAGTGTTTTTTTTTTTGGTGTCAAATCCCCATATATATCACCATTGCCCTTGATTTTCTTAACTGTATATCTCTTAAATGTCAACATATACATGTGTGATTTAGTTTACGAAGATTTTTCAATGCCGAGAACCTCGATCAGAGAGTAAAAAAGGCGTAAGGTTCATAATTGTGTAAAATTAAAATGGGATATACCGAGCTAGGATTCGATTTACAGGAACAAGGGCCAAACCAACCACCCAAGAATGGAATCGTCGAGTGAAAACACTTGACAACCTCCTAGAAGCAGCATTTCTTACCACCAGACCTTTCTCCATCAATTAGGAATCTGATGCCGTCACTAAATACATTCCTTAAATTGTAGCCACTTGTTGAATGTTTTTCTTTTTGGTGTCTAATCCGCATATATATCACCATTGCCCTTGATTTCTTGACTCTATATCTCTTTAATATCAACATATACACTTGTGATTTAGTTTACGAAGATTTTTCAATGCCGAGAACCTCGATCAGAGAGTAAAAAAGGCGTAAGGTTCACAATGGTGTAAAATTAAAATGGGTTATACCGGGCTAGGATTCGAGTTACAGGAACAAGGGCCAAACCAACCACCCGAGAATGGAATCGTCGAGTGAAAACACTTGACAACCTCCTAGAAGCAGCTTTTCTTGCCACTAGACCTTTCTCGATCAATTAGGTATTTGATGCCATCACTAAACACATTCCTTAAATTGTAGCCATTTGTTGAGTGTTTTTTTTGTGTCTAATCCGCATATATATCACCATTGCCCTTGATTTTCTTGACTGTATATCTATTAAGTGTCAACATATGCACGTGTGATTTAGTTTACGAAGATTTTTTAATGCCGAGAACCTAGATCAGAGAGTAAAAAGGCGTAAGGTTCACAATGGTGTAAAATTGAAATGGGATATACCGGGCTAGGATTCGAGTTACAGGAACAAGGGCCAAACCAACCACCCAAGAATGGAATCGTCGAGCGAAAACACTTGACAACCTCCTAGAAGCAGCTTTTCTTACCACCAGACCTTTCTCCATCAATTAGGAATCTGATGCCATCACTAAACACATTCCTTAAATTGTAGTCATTTGTTGAGTGTTTTTTTTTGGTGTCAAATCCCCATATATATCACCATTGCCCTTGATTTTCTTGACTGTATATCTCTTAAATGTCAACATATACATGTGTGATTTAGTTTACGAAGATTTTTCAATGCCGAGAACATCGATCAGAGAGTAAAAAAGGTGTAAGGTTCATAATTGTGTAAAATTAAAATGGGATATACCGGGCTAGGATTCGAGTTACAGGAACAAGGGCCAAACCAACCACCCAAGAATGGAATCGTAGAGCGAAAACACTTGACAACCTCCTAGAAGCAGCTTTTCTTACCACCAGACCTTTCTCCATCAATTAGGAATCTGATGCCGTCACTAAACACGTTCCTTAATTTGTAACCACTTGTTGAGTGTTTTTTTTTTGGTGTCTAATCCGCATATATATCACCATTGCCCTTGATTTCTTGACTCTATATCTCTTAAATATCAACATATACACTTGTGATTTAGTTTACGAAGATTTTTTAATGCCGAGAACCTAGATCAGAGAGTAAAAAGGCGTAAGGTTCACAATGGTGTAAAATTGAAATGGGATATACCGGGCTAGGATTCGAGTTACAGGAACAAGGGCCAAACCAACCACCCAAGAATGGAATCGTCGAGCGAAAACACTTGACAACCTCCTAGAAGCAGCTTTTCTTACCACCAGACCTTTCTCCATCAATTAGGAATCTGATGCCATCACTAAACACATTCCTTAAATTGTAGTCATTTGTTGAGTGTTTTTTTTTGGTGTCAAATCCCCATATATATCACCATTGCCCTTGATTTTCTTGACTGTATATCTCTTAAATGTCAACATATACATGTGTGATTTAGTTTACGAAGATTTTTCAATGCCGAGAACATCGATCAGAGAGTAAAAAAGGTGTAAGGTTCATAATTGTGTAAAATTAAAATGGGATATACCGGGCTAGGATTCGAGTTACAGGAACAAGGGCCAAACCAACCACCCAAGAATGGAATCGTAGAGCGAAAACACTTGACAACCTCCTAGAAGCAGCTTTTCTTACCACCAGACCTTTCTCCATCAATTAGGAATCTGATGCCGTCACTAAACACGTTCCTTAATTTGTAACCACTTGTTGAGTGTTTTTTTTTTGGTGTCTAATCCGCATATATATCACCATTGCCCTTGATTTCTTGACTCTATATCTCTTAAATATCAACATATACACTTGTGATTTAGTTTACAGAGATTTTTTAATGCCGAGAACCTCGATCAGAGAATAAAAAAGGCGTAAGGTTCACAATGGTGTAAAATTAAAATGTGATATACCGGGCTAGGATTTGAGTTACAGGAACAAGGGCCAAACCAACCACCCGAGAATGGAATCGTCGAGCGAAAACACTTGACAACCTCCTAGAAGCAGCTTTTCTTGCCACCAGACCTTTCTCCATCAATTAGGAATTTGATGCCATCACTAAACACATTCCTTATATTGTAGCCATTTGTTGAGTGTTTTTTTTTTGTCTAATCCGCATATATATCACCATTGCCCTTGATTTTCTTGACTGTATATCTATTAAGTGTCAACATATACACGTGTGATTTAGTTTACGAAGATTTTTTAATGCCGAGAACCTAGATCAGAGAATAAAAAAGGCGTAAGGTTCACAATGGTGTAAAATTAAAATGTGATATACCGGGCTAGGATTCGAGTTACAGGAACAAGGGCCAAACCAACCACCCAAGATTGGAATCGTAGAGCGAAAACACTTGACAACCTCCTAGAAGCAGCTTTTCTTACCACCAGATCTTTCTCCATCAATTAGGAATCTGATGCCGTCACTAAACACGTTCCTTAAATTGTAACCACTTGTTGAGTGTTTTTTTTTTGGTGTCTAATCCGCATATATATCACCATTGCCCTTGATTTTCTTGACTGTATATCTATTAAGTGTCAACATATACACGTGTGATTTAGTTTACGAAGATTTTTTAATGCCGAGAACCTCGATCAGAGAATAAAAAAGGCGTAAGGTTCACAATGGTGTAAAATTAAAATGTGATATAACGGGCTAGGATTTGAGTTACAGGAACAAGGGCCAAACCAACCACCCGAGAATGGAATCGTCGAGCGAAAACACTTGACAACCTCCTAGAAGCAGCTTTTCTTGCCACCAGACCTTTCTCCATCAATTAGGAATTTGATGCCATCACTAAACACATTCCTTATATTGTAGCCATTTGTTGAGTGTTTTTTTTTTGTCTAATCCGCATATATATCACCATTGCCCTTGATTTTCTTGACTGTATATCTATTAAGTGTCAACATATACACGTGTGATTTAGTTTACGAAGATTTTTTAATGCCGAGAACCTAGATCAGAGAATAAAAAAGGCGTAAGGTTCACAATGGTGTAAAATTAAAATGTGATATACCGGGCTAGGATTCGAGTTACAGGAACAAGGGCCAAACCAACCACCCAAGATTGGAATCGTAGAGCGAAAACACTTGACAACCTCCTAGAAGCAGCTTTTCTTACCACCAGATCTTTCTCCATCAATTAGGAATCTGATGCCGTCACTAAACACGTTCCTTAAATTGTAACCACTTGTTGAGTGTTTTTTTTTTGGTGTCTAATCCGCATATATATCACCATTGCCCTTGATTTTCTTGACTGTATATCTATTAAGTGTCAACATATACACGTGTGATTTAGTTTACGAAGATTTTTTAATGCCGAGAACCTAGATCAGAGAATAAAAAAGGCGTAAGGTTCACAATGGTGTAAAATTAAAATGTGATATACCGGGCTAGGATTCGACTTACAGGAACATGGGCCAAACCAACCACCCAAGAATGGAATCGTCGAGCGAAAACACTTGACAACCTCCTAGAAGCAGCTTTTCTTACCACCAGACCTTTCTCCATCAATTAGGAATCTGATGCCATCACTAAACACATTCCTTAAATTGTAGCCATTTGTTGAGTGTTTTTTTTTTTTGGTGTCAAATCCCCATATATATCACCATTGTCCTTGATTTTCTTGACTGTATATCTCTTAAATGTCAATATATACATGTGTGATTTAGTTTACGAAGATTTTTCAATGCCGAGAACCTCGATCAGAGAGTAAAAAAGGCGTAAGGTTCATAATTGTGTAAAATTAAAATGGGATATACCGGGCTAGGATTCGAGTTACAGGAACAAGGGCCAAACCAACCACCCAAGATTGGAATCGTAGAGCGAAAACACTTGACAACCTCCTAGAAGCAGCTTTTCTCACCACCAGATCTTTCTCCATCAATTAGGAATCTGATGCCGTCACTAAACACGTTCCTTAAATTGTAACCACTTGTTGAGTGTTTTTTTTTTGGTGTCTAATCCGCATATATATCACCATTGCCCTTGATTTCTTGACTCTATATCTCTTAAATATCAACATATACACTTGTGATTTAGTTTACAGAGATTTTTTAATGCCGAGAACCTCGAGCAAAGAGTAAAAAAGGCGTAAGGTTCACAATGGTGTAAAATTAAAATGGGATATACCGGGCTAGGATTAGAGTTACAGGAACAAGGGCCAAACCAACAACCCGAGAATGGAATCGTTGAGCGAAAACACTTGACAACCTCCTAGAAGCAGCTTTTCTTGCCACTAGACCTTTCTCGATCAATTAGGTATTTGATGCCATCACTAAACACATTCCTTAAATTGTAGCCATTTGTTGAGTGTTTTTTTTTGTGTCTAATCCGCATATATATCACCATTGCCCCTGATTTTCTTGACTGTATATCTATTAAGTGTCAACATATACACGTGTGATTTAGTTTACGAAGATTTTTTAATGCCGAGAACCTAGATCACAGAGTAAAAAGGCGTAAGGTTCACAATGGTGTAAAATTGAAATGGGATATACCGGGCTAGGATTCGAGTTACAGGAACAAGGGCCAAACCAACTACCCAAGAATGGAATCGTCGAGCGAAAACACTTGACAACCTCCTAGAAGCAGCTTTTCTTACCACCAGACCTTTCTCCATCAATTAGGAATCTGATGCCGTCACTAAACACATTCCTTAAATTATAGCCATTTGTTGAGTGTTTTTTTTTTGGTGTCAAATCCCCATATATATCACCATTGCCCTTGATTTTCTTGACTGTATATCTCTTAAATGTCAACATATACAAGTGTGATTTAGTTTACGAAGATTTTTCAATGCCGAGAACCTCGATCAGAGAGTAAAAAAGGCGTAAGGTTCATAATTGTGTAAAATTAAAATGGGATATACCGGGCTAGGATTCGAGTTACAGGAACAAGGGCCAAACCAACAACCCAAGATTGGAATCGTAGAGCGAAAACACTTGACAACCTCCTAGAAGCAGCTTTTCTTACCACCAGACATTTCTCCATCAATTAGGAATCTGATGCCGTCACTAAACACATTCCTTAAATTGTAACCACTTGTTGAGTGTTTTTTTTTTTGTGTCTAATCCGCATATATATCACCATTGCCCTTGATTTCTTGACTCTATATCTCTTAAATATTAACATATACACTTGTGATTTAGTTTACGGAGATTTTTTAATGCCGAGAACCTTGATCAGAGAGTAAAAAAGGCGTAAGGTTCACAATGGTGTAAAATTAAAATGGGATATACCGGGCTAGGATTCGAGTTACAGGAACAAGGGCCAAACCAACCACCCGAGAATGGAATCATCGAGCGAAAACACTTGACAACCTCCTAGAAGCAGTTTTTCTTGCCACCAGACCTTTCTCCATCAATTAGGTATTTGATGCCATCACTAAACACATTCCTTATATTGTAGCCATTTGGTGAGTGTTTTTTTTTTATGTCTAATCCGCATATATATCACCATTGCCCTTGATTTTCTTGACTGTATATCTATTAAGTGTCAACATATACACGTGTGATTTAGTTTACGAGGATTTTTTAATGCCGAGAACCTAGATCAGAGAGTAAAAAGGCGTAAGGTTCACAATGGTGTAAAATTGAAATGGGATATACCGGCTAGGATTCGTGTTACAGGAACAAGGGCCAAACCAACAACCCAAGAATGGAATCGTCGAGCGAAAACACTTGACAACCTCCTAGAAGCAGCTTTTCTTACCACCAGACCATTCTCCATCAATTAGGAATCTGATGCCGTCACTAAACACATTCCTTAAATTGTTGCCATTTGTTGAGTGTTTTTTTTTGGTGTCAAATCCCCATATATATCACCATTGCCCTTGATTTTCTTGACTGTATATCTCTTAAATGTCAACATATACATGTGTGATTTAGTTTACGAAGATTTTTCAATGCCGAGAACCTCGATCAGAGAGTAAAAAAGGCGCAAGGTTCATAATTGTGTAAAATTAAAATGGGATATACCGGGCTTGGATTCGAGTTACAGGAACAAGGGCCAAACCAACCACCCAAGAATGGAATCGTCGAGCGAAAACACTTGACAACCTCCTAGAAGCAGCTTTTCTTACCACCAGACCTTTCTCCATTAATTAGGAATCTGATGCCGTCACTAAATACATTCCTTAAATTGTAGCCACTTGTTGAGTGTTTTTCTTTTTGGTGTCTAATCCGCATATATATCACCATTGCCCTTGATTTCTTGACTCTATATCTCTTTAATATCAACATATACACTTGTGATTTAGTTTACGAAGATTTTTCAATGCCGAGAACCTCGATCAGAGAGTAAAAAAGGCGTAAGGTTCACAATGGTGTAAAATTAAAATGGGATATACCGGGCTAGGATTCGAGTTACAGGAACAAGGGCCAAACCAACAACCCGAGAATGGAATCGTTGAGCGAAAACACTTGACAACCACCTAGAAGCAGCTCTTCTTGCCACTAGACCTTTCTCCATCAATTAGGTATTTGATACCATCACTAAACACATTCCTTAAATTATAGCCATTTGTTGAGTGTTTTTTTTTGTGTCTAATCCGCATATATATCACCATTGCCCTTGATTTTCTTGACTGTATATCTATTAAGTGTCAACATATACACGTGTTATTTAGTTTACGAAGATTTTTTAATGCCGAGAACCTAGATCAGAGAGTAAAAAGGCGTAAGGTTCACAATGGTGTAAAATTGAAATGCGATATACCGGGCTAGGATTCGAGTTACAGGAACAAGGGCCAAACCAACCACACAAGAATGGAATCGTCGAGCGAAAACACTTGACAACCTCCTAGAAGCAGCTTTTCTTACCACCAGACCTTTCTCCATCAATTAGGAATCTGATGCCGTCACTAAACACAATCCTTAAATTATAGCCATTTGTTGAATGTTTTTTTTTTGGTGTCAAATCCCCATATATAATCACCATTGCCCTTGATTTTCTTGACTGTATATCTCTTAAATGTCAACATATACAAGTGTGATTTAGTTTACGAAGATTTTTCAATGCCGAGAACCTCGATCAGAGAGTAAAAAAGGCGTAAGGTTCATAATTGTGTAAAATTAAAATGGGATATACCGGGCTAGGATTCGAGTTACAGGAACAAGGGCCAAACCAACCACCCAAGATTGGAATCGTAGAGCGAAAACACTTGACAACCTCCTAGAAGCAGCTTTTCTTACCACCAGACCTTTCTCCATCAATTAGGAATCTGATGCCGTCACTAAACACATTCCTTAAATTGTAACCACTTGTTGAGTGTTTTTTTTTTGTGTCTAATCCGCATATATATCACCATTGCCCTTGATTTCTTGACTCTATATCTCTTAAATATTAACATATACACTTGTGATTTAGTTTACGGAGATTTTTTAATGCCGAGAACCTCGATCAGAGAATAAAAAAGGCGTTGGGTTCACAATGGTGTAAAATTAAAATGGGATATACCGGGCTAGGATTCGAGTTACAGGAACAAGGGCCAAACCAACCACCCGAGAATGGAATCATCGAGCGAAAACACTTGACAACCTCCTAGAAGCAGTTTTTCTTGCCACCAGACCTTTCTCCATCAATTAGGTATTTGATGCCATCACTAAACACATTCCTTATATTGTAGCCATTTGGTGAGTGTTTTTTTTTTATGTCTAATCCGCATATATATCACCATTGCCCTTGATTTTCTTGACTGTATATCTATTAAGTGTCAACATATACACGTGTGATTTAGTTTACGAGGATTTTTTAATGCCGAGAACCTAGATCAGAGAGTAAAAAGGCGTAAGGTTCACAATGGTGTAAAATTGAAATGGGATATACCGGGCTAGGATTCGAGTTACAGGAACAAGGGCCAAACCAACTACCCAAGAATGGAATCGTCGAGCGAAAACACTTGACAACCTCCTAGAAGCAGCTTTTCTTACCACCAGACCTTTCTCCATCAATTAGGAATCTGATGCCGTCACTAAACACATTCCTTAAATTATAGCCATTTGTTGAGTGTTTTTTTTTTGGTGTCAAATTCCCATATATATCACCATTGCCCTTGATTTTCTTGACTGTATATCTCTTAAATGTCAACATATACAAGTGTGATTTAGTTTACGAAGATTTTTCAATGCCGAGAACCTCGATCAGAGAGTAAAAAAGGCGTAAGGTTCATAATTGTGTAAAATTAAAATGGGATATACCGGGCTAGGATTCGAGTTACAGGAACAAGGGCCAAACCAACCACCCAAGATTGGAATCGTAGAGCGAAAACACTTGACAACCTCCTAGAAGCAGCTTTTCTTACCACCAGACCTTTCTCCATCAATTAGGAATCTGATGCCGTCACTAAACACATTCCTTAAATTGTAACCACTTGTTGAGTGTTTTTTTTTTTGTGTCTAATCCGCATATATATCACCATTGCCCTTGATTTCTTGACTCTATATCTCTTAAATATTAACATATACACTTGTGATTTAGCTTACGGAGATTTTTTAATGCCGAGAACCTCGATCAGAGAATAAAAAAGGCGTTGGGTTCACAATGGTGTAAAATTAAAATGGGATATACCGGGTTAGGATTCGAGTTACAGGAACAAGGGCCAAACCAACCACCCGAGAATGGAATCGTCGAGCGAAAACACTTGACAACCTCCTAGAAGCAGTTTTTCTTGCCACCAGACCTTTCTCCATCAATTAGGTATTTGATGCCATCACTAAACACATTCCTTATATTGTAGCCATTTGGTGAGTGTTTTTTTTTTATGTCTAATCCGCATATATATCACCATTGCCCTTGATTTTCTTGACTGTGTATCTATTAAGTGTCAACATATACACGTGTGATTTAGTTTACGAGGATTTTTTAATGCCGAGAACCTAGATCAGAGAGTAAAAAGGCGTAAGGTTCACAATGGTGTAAAATTGAAATGGGATATACCGGCTAGGATTCGTGTTACAGGAACAAGGGCCAAACCAACAACCCAAGAATGGAATCGTCGAGCGAAAACACTTGACAACCTCCTAGAAGCAGCTTTTCTTACCACCAGACCATTCTCCATCAATTAGGAATCTGATGCCGTCACTAAACACATTCCTTAAATTGTTGCCATTTGTTGAGTGTTTTTTTTTGGTGTCAAATCCCCATATATATCACCATTGCCCTTGATTTTCTTGACTGTATATCTCTTAAATGTCAACATGTACATGTGTGATTTAGTTTACGAAGATTATTCAATGCCGAGAACCTCGATCAGAGAGTAAAAAAGGCGTAAGGTTCATAATTGTGTAAAATTAAAATGGGATATACCGGGGTAGGATTCGAGTTACAGGAACAAGGGCCAAACCAACCACCCAAGATTGGAATCGTAGAGCGAAAACACTTGACAACCTCCTAGAAGCAGCTTTTCTTACCACCAGACCTTTCTCCATCAATTAGGAATCTGATGCCATCACTAAACACGTTCCTTAAATTGTAACCACTTGTTGAGTGTTTTTTTTTGGTGTCTAATCCGCATATATATCACCATTGCCCTTGATTTCTTAACTCTATATCTCTTAAATATCAACATATACACTTGTGATTTAGTTTACGGAGATTTTTTAATGCCTAGAACATCGATCAGAGAATAAAAAAGGCGTAAGGTTCACAATGGTGTAAAATTAAAATGTGATATACCGGGCTAGGATTCGAGTTTCAGGAACAAGGGCCAAACCAACCACCCGAGAATGGAATCGTCGAGCGAAAACACTTGACAACCTCCTAGAAGCAGCTTTTCTTGCCACCAGACCTTTCTCCATCAATTAGGTATTTGATGCCATCACTAAACACATTCCTTATATTGTAGCCATTTGTTGAGTGTTTTTTTTTTGTCTAATCCACATATATATCACCATTGCCCTTGATTTTCTTGACTGTACATCTATTAGGTGTCAACATATACACGTGTGATTTAGTTTACGAGGATTTTTTAATGCCGAGAACCTAGATCAGAGAGTAAAAAGGCGTAAGGTTCACAATGGTGTAAAATTGAAATGGGATATACCGGGCTAGGATTCGAGTTACAGGAACAAGGGCCAAACCAACCACCCAAGAATGGAATCGTCGAGCGAAAACACTTGACAACCTCCTAGAAGCAGCTTTTCTTACCACCAGACCTTTCTCCATCAATTAGGAATCTGATGCCGTCACTAAACACATTCCTTAAATTATAGCCATTTGTTGAGTGTTTTTTTTTGGGTGTCAAATCCCCATATATATCACCATTGCCCTTGATTTTCTTGACTGTATATCTCTTAAATGTCAACATATACATGTGTGATTTAGTTTACGAAGATTTTTCAATGCCGAGAACCTCGATCAGAGAGTAAAAAAGGCGTAAGGTTCATAATTGTGTAAAATTAAAATGGGATATACCGGGCTAGGATTCGAGTTACAGGAACAAGGGCCAAACCAACCACCCAAGATTGGAATCGTAGACCGAAAACACTTTACAACCTCCTAGAAGCAGCTTTTCTTACCACCAGACCTTTCTCCATCAATTAGGAATCTGATGCCGTCACTAAACACGTTCCTTAAATTGTAACCACTTGTTGAGTGTTTTTTTTTTGGTGTCTAATCCGCATATATATCACCATTGCCCTTGATTTCTTAACTCTATATCTCTTAAATATCAACATATACACTTGTGATTTAGTTTACGGAGATTTTTTAATACCGAGAACCTCGAACAGAGAATAAAAAAGGCGTAAGGTTCACAATGGTGTAAAATTAAAATGTGATATACCGGGCTAGGATTCGAGTTAAAGGAACAAGGGCCAAACCAACCACCCGAGAATGGAATCGTCGAGCGAAAACACTTGACAACCTCCTAGAAGCAGCTTTTCTTGCCACCAGACCTTTCTCCATCAATTAGGTATTTGATGCCATCACTAAACACATTCCTTATATTGTAGCCATTTGTTGAGTGATTTTTTTGTCTAATCCGCATATATATCACCATTGCCCTTGATTTTCTTGACTGTACATCTATTAGGTGTCAACATATACACGTGTGATTTAGTTTACGAAGATTTTTAAATGCTGAGAACCTAGATCAGAGAGTAAAAAGGCGTAAGGTTCACAATGGTGTAAAATTGAAATGGGATATACCGGGCTAGGATTCGAGTTACAGGAACAAGGGCCAAACCAACCACCCAAGAATGGAATCGTCGAGCGAAAACACTTGACAACGTCCTAGAAGCAGCTTTTCTTACCACCAGACCTTTCTCCATCAATTAGGAATCTGATGCCGTCACTAAACACATTCCATAAATTATAGCCATTTGTTGAGTGTTTTTTTTTTGGTGTCAAATCCCCATATATATCACCATTGCCCTTGATTTTCTTGACTGTATATCTCTTAAATGTCAACATATACATGTGTGATTTAGATTACGAACATTTTTCAATGCCGAGAACCTCGATCAGAGAGTAAAAAAGGCGTAAGGTTTATAATTGTGTAAAATTAAAATGGGATATACCGGGCTAGGATTCGAGTTACAGGAACAAGGGCCAAACCAACCACCCAAGATTGGAATCGTAGAGCGAAAACACTTGACAACCTCCTTGAAGCAGCTTTTCTTACCACCAGACCTTTCTCCATCAATTAGGAATCTGATGCCGTCACTAAACACGTTCCTTAAATTGTAACCACTTGTTGAGTGTTTTTTTTTTTGGTGTCTAATCCGCATATATATCACCATTGCCCTTGATTTCTTAACTCTATATCTCTTAAATATCAACATATACACTTGTGATTTAGTTTACGGAGATTTTTTAATGCCGAGAACCTCGATCAGAGAATAAAAAAGGCGTAAGGTTCACAATGGTGTAAAATTAAAATGTGATATACCGGGCTAGGATTCGAGTTACAGGAACAAGGGCCAAACCAACCACCCGAGAATGGAATCGTCGAGCGAAAACACTTGACAACCTCCTAGAAGCAGCTTTTCTTGCCACCAGACCTTTCTCCATCAATTAGGTATTTGATGCCATCACTAAACACATTCCTTATATTGTAGCGATTTGTTGAGTGTTTTTTTTTTGTCTAATCCGCATATATATCACCATTGCCCTTGATTTTCTTGGCTGTATATCTATTAAGTGTCAACATATACACGTGTGATTTAGTTTACGAAGATTTTTTAATGCCGAGAACCTAGATCAGAGAGTAAAAAGGCGTAAGGTTCACAATGGTGGAAAATTGAAATGGGATATACCGGGCTAGGATTCGAGTTACAGGAACAAGGGTCAAACCAACCACCCAAGAATGGAATCGTCGAGCGAAAACACTTGACAACCTCCTAGAAGCAGCTTTTCTTACCACCAGACCTTTCTCCATCAATTAGGTATCTGATGCCCTCACTAAACACATTTCTTAAATTGTAGCCATTTGTTGAGTGTTTTTTTTTTTGGTGTCAAATCCCCATATATATCACCATTGCCCTTGATTTTCTTGACTGTATATCTCTTAAATGTCAACATATACATGTGTGATTTAGTTTACGAAGATTTTTCAATGCCGAGAACCTCGATCAGAGAGTAAAAAAGGCGTAAGGTTCATAATTGTGTAAAATTAAAATGGGATATACCGGGCTAGGATTCGAGTTACAGGAACAAGGGCCAAACCAACCACCCAAGATTGGAATCGTAGAGCGAAAACACTTGACAACCTCCTAGAAGCAGCTTTTCTTACCACCAGACCTTTCTCCATCAATTAGGAATCTGATGCCGTCACTAAACACGTTCCTTAAATTGTAACCACTTGTTGAGTGTTTTTTTTTTGTGTCTAATCCGCATATATATCACCATTGCCCTTGATTTCTTGACTCTATATCTCTTAAATATCAACATATACACTTGTGATTTAGTTTACGGAGATTTTTTAATGCCGAGAACCTCGATCAGAGAATAAAAAAGGCGTAAGGTTCACAATGGTGTAAAATTAAAATGGGATATACCGGGCTAGGATTCGAGTTACAGGAACAAGGGCCAAACCAACCACCCGAGAATGGAATCGTCGAGCGAAAACACTTGACAACCTCCTAGAAGCAGCTTTTCTTGCCACCAGACCTTTCTCCATCAATTATGTATTTGATGCCATCACTAAACACATTCCTTATATTGTAGCCATTTGTTGAATGTTTTTTTTTTGTCTAATCCGCATATATATCACCATTGCCCCTGATTTTCTTGACTGTATATCTATTAAGTGTCAACATATACACGTGTGATTTAGTTTACGAGGATTTTTTAATGCCGAGAACCTAGATCAGAGAGTAAAAAGGCGTAAGGTTCACAATGGTGTAAAATTGAAATGGGATATACCGGGCTAGGATTCGAGTTACAGGAACAAGGGCCAAACCAACCACCCAAGAATGGAATCGTCGAGCGAAAACACTTGGCAACCTCCTAGAAGTAGCTTTTCTTACCACCAGACCTTTCTCCATCAATTAGGAATCTGATGCCCTCACTAAACACATTCCTTAAATTGTAGCCATTTGTTGAGTGTTTTTTTTTTGGTGTCAAATCCCCATATATATCACCATTGCCCTTGATTTTCTTGACTGTATATCTCTTAAATGTCAACATATACATGTGTGAATTAGTTTACGAAGATTTTTCAATGCCGTGAACCTCGATCAGAGAGTAAAAAAGGCGTAAGGTTCACAATTGTGTAAAATTAAAATGGGATATACCGGGCTAGGATTCGAGTTACAGGAACAAGGGCCAAACCACCCACCCAAGATTGGAATCGTAGAGCGAAAACACTTGATAACCTCCTAGAAGCAGCTTTTCTTACCACCAGACCTTTCTCCATCAATTAGGAATCTGATGCCGTCACTAAACACGTTCCTTAAATTGTAACCCCTTGTTGAGTGTTTTTTTTTTTTGGTGTCTAATCCGCATATATATCACCATTGCCCTTGATTTCTTGACTCTATATCTCTTAAATATCAACATATACACTTGTGATTTAGTTTACGGAGATTTTTTAATGCCGAGAACCTCGATCAGAGAATAAAAAAGGCGTAAGGTTCACAATGGTGTAAAATTAAAATGGGATATACCGGGCTAGGATTCGAGTTACAGGAACAAGGGCCAAACCAACCACCCGAGAATGGAATCGTCGAGCGAAAACACTTGACAACCTCCTAGAAGCAGCTTTTCTTGCCACCAGACCTTTCTCCATCAATTAAGTATTTGATGCCATCACTAAACACATTCCTTATATTGTAGCCATTTGTTGAGTGTTTTTTTTTGTCTAATCCGCATATATATCACCATTGCCCATGATTTTCTTGACTGTATATCTATTAAGTGTCAACATATACACGTGTGATTTAGTTTACGAATATTTTTCAATGCCGAGAACCTAGATTAGAGAGTAAAAAGGCGTAAGGTTCACAATGGTGTAAAATTGAAATGGGATATACCGGGCTAGGATTCGAGTTACAGGAAGAAGGGCCAAACCAACCACCCAAGAATGGAATCGTCGAGCGAAAACACTTGACAACCTCCTAGAAGCAGCTTTTCTTACCACCAGACCTTTCTCTATTAATTAGGAATCTGATGCCGTCACTAAACACATTCCTTAAATTGTAGCCATTTGTTGAGTGTTTTTTTTTTTTGGTGTCAAATCCCCATATATATCACCATTGCCCTTGATTTTCTTGACTGTATATCTCTTAAATGTCAACATATACATGTGTGATTTAGTTTACGAAGATTTTTCAATGCCGAGAACCTCGATCAGAGAGTAAAAAAGGCGTAAGGTTCATTATTGTGTAAAATTAAAATGGGATATACCGGGCTAGGATTCGAGTTACAGGAACAAGGGCCAAACCAAACACCCAAGAATGGAATCGTCGAGCGAAAACACTTGACAACCTCCTAGAAGCAGCTTTTCTTACCACCAGACCTTTCTCCATCAATTAGGAATCTGATGCCGTCACTAAATACATTCCTTAAATTGTAGCCACTTGTTGAGTGTTTTTCTTTTTGGTGTCTAATCCGCATATATATCACCATTGCCCTTGATTTCTTGACTCATATCTCTTTAATATCAACATATACAGTTGTGATTTAGTTTACGAAGATTTTTCAATGCCGAGAACCTCGATCAGAGAGTAAAAAAGGCGTAAGGTTCACAATGGTGTAAAATTAAAATGGGATATACCGGGCTAGGATTCGAGTTACAGGAACAAGGGCCAAACCAACCACCTGAGAATGGAATCGTCGAGCGAAAAACACTTGACAACCTCCTAGAAGCAGCTTTTCTTGCCACTAGACCTTTCTCCATCAATTAGGTATTTGATGCCATCACTAAACACATTCCTTAAATTGTAGCCATTTATTGAGTGTTTTTTTTTTTTGTGTCTAATCCGCATATATATCACCATTGCCCTTGATTTTCTTGACTGTATATCTATTAAGTGTCAACATATACACGTGTGATTTAGTTTACGAAGATTTTTCAATGCCGAGAACCTAGATCAGAGAGTAAAAAGGCGTTAGGTTCACAATGGTGTAAAATTGAAATGGGATATACCGGGCTAGGATTCGAGTTACAGGAACAAGGGCCAAACCAACCACCCAAGAATGGAATCGTCGAGCGAAAACACTTGACAACCTCCTAGAAGCAGCTTTTCTTACCACCAGACCTTTCTCCATCAATTAGGAATCTG
This sequence comes from Helianthus tuberosus, assembly GCA_030545235.1. Classification (NCBI taxonomy): domain Eukaryota; kingdom Viridiplantae; phylum Streptophyta; class Magnoliopsida; order Asterales; family Asteraceae; genus Helianthus; species Helianthus tuberosus. Next base: position 41,749 of record JARYGA010031346.1, read on the forward strand.
ATGCCGTCACTAAACACATTCCTTAAATTGTAGCCATTTGTTGAGTGTTTTTTTTTGGTGTCAAATCCCCATATATATCACCATTGCCCTTGATTTTATTGACTGTATATCTATTAAGTGTCAACATATACACGTGTGATTTAGTTTACGAAGATTTTTCAATGCCGAAAACCTAGATCAGAGAGTAAAAAGGCGTAAGGTTCACAATGGTGTAAAATTGAAATGGGATATACCGGGCTAGGATTCGAGTTACAGGAACAAGGGCCAAACCAACCACCCAAGAATGGAATCGTCGAGCGAAAACACTTGACAACCTCCTAGAAGCAGCTTTTCTTACCACCAGACCTTTCTCCATCAATTAGGAATCTGATGCCGTCACTAAACACATTCCTTAAATTGTAGCTATTTGTTGAGTGTTTTTTTTTTTGTGTCTAATCTGCATATATATCACCATTGCCCTTGACTTTATTGACTGTATATCTCTTAAATGTCAACATATACACGTGTGATTTAGTTTACGAAGATTTTTCAATGCCGAGAACCTCGATCAGAGAGTAAAAAAGCCGTAAGGTTCATAATTGTGTAAAATTAAAATGGGATATACCGGGCTAGGATTCGAGTTACAGGAACAAGGGCCAAACCAACCACCCAAGAATGGAATCGTCGAGCGAAAACACATGACAACCTCCTAGAAGCAGCTTTTCTTACCACCAGACCTTTCTCCATCAATTAGGAATCTGATGCCGTCACTAAATACATTCCTTAAATTGTAGCCACTTGTTGAGTGTTTTTCTTTTTGGTGTCTAATCCGCATATATATCACCATTGCCCTTGATTTCTTGACTCTATATCTCTTTAATATCAACATATACACTTGTGATTTAGTTTACGAAGATTTTTCAATGCCGAGAACCTCGATCAGAGAGTAAAAAAGGCGTAAGGTTCACAATGGTGTAAAATTAAAATGGGATATACCGGGCTAGGATTCGAGTTACAGGAACAAGGGCCAAACCAACCACCCGAGAATGGAATCGTCCAGCGAAAACACTTGACAACCTCCTAGAAGCAGCTTTTATTGCCACTAGACCTTTCTCCATCAATTAGGTATTTGATGCCATCACTAAACACATTCCTTAAATTGTAGCCATTTGTTGAGTTTTTTTTTTGTGTCTAATCCGCATATATATCACCATTGCCCTTGATTTTCTTGACTGTATATCTATTAAGTGTCAACATATACACGTGTGATTTAGTTTACAAAGATTTTTCAATGCTGAGAACCTAGATCAGAGAGTAAAAAGGCCTAAGGTTCACAATGGTGTAAAATTGAAATGGGATACACCGGGCTAGGATTCGAGTTACAGGAACAAGGGCCAAACCAACCACCCAAGAATGGAATCGTCGAGCGAAAACACTTGACAACCTCCTAGAAGCAGCTTTTCTTACCACCAGACCTTTCTCCATCAATTAGGAATCTGATGCCGTCACTAAACACATTCCTTAAATTGTAGCCATTTGTTGAGTGTTTTTTTTTGGTGTCAAATCCCCATATATATCACCATTGCCCTTGATTTTCTTGACTGTATATCTATTAAGTGTCAACATATACACGTGTGATTTAGTTTACGAAGATTTTTCAATGCCGAAAACCTATATCAGAGAGTAAAAAGGCGTAAGGTTCACAATGGTGTAAAATTGAAATGGGATATACCGGGCTAGGATTCGAGTTTCAGGAACAAGGGCCAAACCAACCACCCAAGAATGGAATCGTCGAGTGAAAACACTTGACAACCTCCTAGAAGCAGCTTTTCTTACCACCAGACCTTTCTCCATCAATTAGGAATCTGATGCCGTCACTAAATACATTCCTTAAATTGTAGCCACTTGTTGAGTGTTTTTCTTTTTGGTGTCTAATCCGCATATATATCACCATTGCCCTTGATTTCTTGACTCTATATCTCTTTAATATCAACATATACAGTTGTGATTTAGTTTACGAAGATTTTTCAATGCCGAGAACCTCGATCAGAGAGTAAAAAAGGCGTAAGGTTCACAATGGTGTAAAATTAAAATGGGATATACCGGGCTAGGATTCGAGTTACAGGAACAAGGGCCAAACCAACCACCTGAGAATGGAATCGTCGAGCGAAAACACTTGACAACCTCCTAGAAGCAGCTTTTCTTGCCACTAGACCTTTCTCCATCAATTAGGTATTTGATGCCATCACTAAACACATTCCTTAAATTGTAGCCATTTATTGAGTGTTTTTTTTTTTTGTGTCTAATCCGCATATATATCACCATTGCCCTTGATTTTCTTGACTGTATATCTATTAAGTGTCAACATATACACGTGTGATTTAGTTTACGAAGATTTTTCAATGCCGAGAACCTAGATCAGGGAGTAAAAAGGCGTTAGGTTCACAATGGTGTAAAATTGAAATGGGATATACCGGGCTAGGATTCGAGTTACAGGAACAAGGGCCAAACTAACCACCCAAGAATGGAATCGTCGAGCGAAAACACTTGACAACCTCCTAGAAGCAGCTTTTCTTACCACCAGACCTTTCTCCATCAATTAGGAATCTGATGCCGTCACTAAACACATTCCTTAAATTGTAGCCATTTGTTGAGTGTTTTTTTTTGGTGTCAAATACCCATATATATCACCATTGCCCTTGATTTTCTTGACTGTATATCTATTAAGTGTCAACATATACACGTGTGATTTAGTTTACGAAGATTTTTCAATGCCGAAAACCTAGATCAGAGAGTAAAAAGGCGTAAGGTTCACAATGGTGTAAAATTGAAATGGGATATACCGGGCTAGGATTCGAGTTACAGGAACAAGGGCCAAACCAACCACCCAAGAATGGAATCGTCGAGCGAAAACACTTGACAACCTCCTAGAAGCAGCTTTTCTTACCACCAGACCTTTCTCCATCAATTAGGAATCTGATGCCGTCACTAAATACATTCCTTAAATTGTAGCCACTTGTTGAGTGTTTTTCTTTTTGGTGTCTAATCCGCATATATATCACCATTGCCCTTGATTTCTTGACTCTATATCTCTTTAATATCAACATATACAGTTGTGATTTAGTTTACGAAGATTTTTCAATGCCGAGAACCTCGATCAGAGAGTAAAAAAGGCGTAAGGTTCACAATGGTGTAAAATTAAAATGGGATATACCGGGCTAGGATTCGAGATACAGGAACAAGGGCCAAACCAACCACCCGAGAATGGAATCGTCCAGCGAAAACACTTGACAACCTCCTAGAAGCAGCTTTTCTTGCCACTAGACCTTTCTCCATCAATTAGGTATTTGATGCCATCACTAAACACATTCCTTAAATTGTAGCCATTTGTTGAGTTTTTTTTTTTGTGTCTAATCCGCATATATATCACCATTGCCCTTGATTTTCTTGACTGTATATCTATTAAGTGTCAACATATACACGTGTGATTTAGTTTACGATGATTTTTCAATGCTGAGAACCTAGATCAGAGAGTAAAAAGGCGTAAGGTTCACAATGGTGTAAAATTGAAATGGGATACACCGGGCTAGGATTCGAGTTACAGGAACAAGGGCCAAACCAACCACCCAAGAATGGAATCGTCGAGCGAAAACACTTGACAACCTCCTAGAAGCAGCTTTTCTTACCACCAGACCTTTCTCCATCAATTAGGAATCTGATGCCGTCACTAAACACATTCCTTAAATTGTAGCCATTTGTTGAGTGTTTTTTTTTGGTGTCAAATCCCCATATATATCACCATTGCCCTTGATTTTCTTGACTGTATATCTATTAAGTGTCAACATATACACGTGTGATTTAGTTTACGAAGATTTTTCAATGCCGAAGACCTATATCAGAGAGTAAAAAGGCGTAAGGTTCACAATGGTGTAAAATTGAAATGGGATATACCGGGCTAGGATTCGAGTTTCAGGAACAAGGGCCAAACCAACCACCCAAGAATGGAATCGTCGAGTGAAAACACTTGACAACCTCCTAGAAGCAGCTTTTCTTACCACCAGACCTTTCTCCATCAATTAGGAATCTGATGCCGTCACTAAATACATTCCTTAAATTGTAGCCACATGTTGAGTGTTTTTCTTTTTGGTGTCTAATCCGCATATATATCACCATTGCCCTTGATTTCTTGACTCTATATCTCTTTAATATCAACATATACAGTTGTGATTTAGTTTACGAAGATTTTTCAATGCCGAGAACCTCGATCAGAGAGTAAAAAAGGCGTAAGGTTCAGAATGGTGTAAAATTAAAATGGGATATACCGGGCTAGGATTCGAGTTACAGGAACAAGGGCCAAACCAACCACCTGAGAATGGAATCGTCGAGCGAAAACACTTGACAACCTCCTAGAAGCAGCTTTTCTTGCCACTAGACCTTTCTCCATCAATTAGGTATTTGATGCCATCACTAAACACATTCCTTAAATTGTAGCCATTTATTGAGTGTTTTTTTTTGTTGTGTCTAATCCGCATATATATCACCATTGCCCTTGATTTTCTTGACTGTATATCTATTAAGTGTCAACATATACACGTGTGATTTAGTTTACGAAGATTTTTCAATGCCGAGAACCTAGATCAGAGAGTAAAAAGGCGTTAGGTTCACAATGGTGTAAAATTGAAATGGGATATACCGGGCTAGGATTCGAGTTACAGGAACAAGGGCCAAACTAACCACCCAAGAATGGAATCGTCGAGCGAAAACACTTGACAACCTCCTAGAAGCAGCTTTTCTTACCACCAGACCTTTCTCCATCAATTAGGAATCTGATGCCGTCACTAAACACATTCCTTAAATTGTAGCCATTTGTTGAGTGTTTTTTTTTGGTGTGAAATCCCCATATATATCACCATTGCCCTTGATTTTCTTGACTGTATATCTATTAAGTGTCAACATATACACGTGTGATTTAGTTTACGAAGATTTTTCAATGCCGAAAACCTAGATCAGAGAGTAAAAAGGCGTAAGGTTCACAATGGTGTAAAATTGAAATGGGATATACCGGGCTAGGATTCGAGTTACAGGAACAAGGGCCAAACCAACCACCCAAGAATGGAATCGTCGAGCGAAAACACTTGACAACCTCCTAGAAGCAGCTTTTCTTACCACCAGACCTTTCTCCATCAATTAGGAATCTGATGCCGTCACTAAACACATTCCTTAAATTGTAGCCATTTGTTGAGTGTTTTTTTTTTTTGTGTCTAATCTGCATATATATCACCATTGCCCTTGACTTTATTGACTGTATATCTCTTAAATGTCAACATATATACGTGTGATTTAGTTTACGAAGATTTTTCAATGCCGAGAACCTCGATCAGAGAGTAAAAAAGGCGTAAGGTTCATAATTGTGTAAAATTAAAATGGGATATACCGAGCTAGGATTCGAGTTACAGGAACAAGGGCCAAACCAACCACCCAAGAATGGAATCGTCGAGCGAAAACACATGACAACCTCCTAGAAGCAGCTTTTCTTACCACCAGACCTTTCTCCATCAATTAGGAATCTGATGCCGTCACTAAATACATTCCTTAAATTGTAGCCACTTGTTGAGTGTTTTTCTTTTTGGTGTCTAATCCGCATATATATCACCATTGCCCTTGATTTCTTGACTCTCTATATCTATTAAGTGTCAACATATACACTTGTGATTTAGTTTACGAAGATTTTTCAATGCCGAGAACCTCGATCAGAGAGTAAAAAAGGCGTAAGGTTCACAATGGTGTAAAATTAAAATGGGATATACCGGGCTAGGATTCGAGTTACAGGAACAAGGGCCAAACCAACCACCTGAGAATGGAATCGTCGAGCGAAAACACTTGACAACCTCCTAGAAGCAGCTTTTCTTGCCACTAGACCTTTCTCCATCAATTAGGTATTTGATGCCATCACTAAACACATTCCTTAAATTGTAGCCATTTATTGAGTGTTTTTTTTTTTTTGTGTCTAATCCGCATATATATCACCATTGCCCTTGATTTTCTTGACTGTATATCTATTAAGTGTCAACATATACACGTGTGATTTAGTTTACGAAGATTTTTCAATGCCGAGAACCTAGATCAGAGAGTAAAAAGGCGTTAGGTTCACAATGGTGTAAAATTGAAATGGGATATACCGGGCTAGGATTCGAGTTACAGGAACAAGGGCCAAACCAACCACCCAAGAATGGAATCGTCGAGCGAAAACACTTGACAACCTCCTAGAAGCAGCTTTTCTTACCACCAGACCTTTCTCCATCAATTAGGAATCTGATGCCGTCACTAAACACATTCCTTAAATTGTAGCCATTTGTTGAGTGTTTTTTTTTTGGTGTCAAATCCCCATATATATCACCATTGCCCTTGATTTTCTTGACTGTATATCTATTAAGTGTCAACATATACACGTGTGATTTAGTTTACGAAGATTTTTCAATGCCGAAAACCTAGATCAGAGAGTAAAAAGGCGTAAGGTTCACAATGGTGTAAAATTGAAATGGGATATACCGGGCTAGGATTCGAGTTACAGGAACAAGGGCCAAACCAACCACCCAAGAATGGAATCGTCGGGCAAAAACACTTGACAACCTCCTAGAAGCAGCTTTTCTTACCACCAGACCTTTCTCCATCAATTAGGAATCTGATGCCGTCACTAAACACATTCCTTAAATTGTAGCCATTTGTTGAGTGTTTTTTTTTTGGGTCTAATCTGCATATATATCACCATTGCCCTTGACTTTATTGACTCTATATCTCTTTAATATCAACATATACACTTGTGATTTAGTTTACGAAGATTTTTCAATGCCGAGAACCTCGATCAGAGAGTAAAAAAGGCGTAAGGTTCACAATGGTGTAAAATTAAAATGGGATATACCGGGCTAGGATTCGAGTTACAGGAACAAGGGCCAAACCAACCACCCGAGAATGGAATCGTCCAGCGAAAACACTTGACAACCTCCTAGAAGCAGCTTTTCTTGCCACTAGACCTTTCTCCATCAATTAGGTATTTGATGCCATCACTAAACACATTCCTTAAATTGTAGCCATTTGTTGAGTTTTTTTTTTTGTGTCTAATCCGCATATATATCACCATTGCCCTTGATTTTCTTGACTGTATATCTATTAAGTGTCAACATATACACGTGTGATTTAGTTTACGAAGATTTTTCAATGCTGAGAACCTAGATCAGAGAGTAAAAAGGCGTAAGGTTCACAATGGTGTAAAATTGAAATGGGATACACCGGGCTTGGATTCGAGTTACAGGAACAAGGGCCAAACCAACCACCCAAGAATGGAATCGTCGAGCGAAAACACTTGACAACCTCCTAGAAGCAGCTTTTCTTACCACTAGACCTTTCTCCATCAATTAGGAATCTGATGCCGTCACTAAACACATTCCTTAAATTGTAGCCATTTGTTGAGTGTTTTTTTTTTGTGTCAAATCCCCATATATATCACCATTGCCCTAGATTTTCTTGACCGTATATCTATTAAGTGTCAACATATACACGTGTGATTTAGTTTACGAAGATTTTTCAATGCCGAGAACCTAGATCAGAGAGTAAAAAGGCGTAAGGTTCACAATGGTGTAAAATTGAAATGGGATATACCGGGCTAGGATTCGAGTTACAGGAACAAGGGCGAAACCAACCACCCAAGAATGGAATCGTCGAGCGAAAACACTTGACAAACTCCTAGAAGCAGCTTCTCTTACCACCAGACCTTTCTCCATCAATTAGGAATCTGATGCCGTCACTAAACACATTCCTTAAATTGTAGCCATTTGTTGAGTGTTTTTTTGGTGTATAATTTGCATATATATCACCATTGCCCTTGATTTTCTTGACTGTATATCTCTTAAATGTCAACATATACACGTGTGATTTAGTTTACGAAGATTTTTCAATGCCGAGAACCTCGATCAGAGAGTAAAAAATGTGTAAGGTTCACAATGGTGTAAAATTAAAATGGGATATACCGGGCTAGGATTCGAGTTACAGGAACAAGGGCCAAACCAACCACCCAAGAATGGAATCGTCGAGCGAAAACCCTTGACAACCTCCTAGAAGCAACTTTTCTTACCACCAGACCTTTCTCCATCAATTAGGAATCTGATGCCATCACTAAATACATTCCTTAAATTGTAACCATTTGTTGAGTGTTTTTTTGTTGTGTCTAATCCGCATACATATCACCATTTCCGTCGATTTCTTCACTATATATCTTTTAAATATCAACATATACACTTGTGATTTAGTTTACGACGATTTTTCAATGACGAGAACCTCGATCAAAGAGTAAAAAAGGCGTAAGGTTCACAATGGTGTAAAATTAAAATGGGATATACCAGGCTAGGATTCGAGTTACAGGAACAAGGGCCAAACCAACCACCCGAGAATGGAATCGTCGAGCGAAAACACTTGACAACCTCCTAGAAGCAGCTTTTCTTGCCACCAGACCTTTCTCCATCAATTAGGTATTTGATGCCATCACTAAACACATTCCTTATATTGTAGCCATTTGTTGAGTGTTTTTTTTGTCTAATCTGCATATATATGACCATTGCCCTTGATTTTCTTGACTGTATATCTATTAAGTGTCAACATATACACGTGTGATTTAGTTTACGAAGATTTTTCAACGCCGAGAACCTAGATTAGAGAGTAAAAAGGCGTAAGGTTCACAATGGTGTAAAATTGAAATGGGATATACCGGGCTAGGATTCGAGTTACAGGAACAAGGGCCAAACCAACCACCCAAGAATGGAATCGTCGAGCGAAAACACTTGACAACCTCCTAGAAGCAGCTTTTCTTACCACCAGACCTTTCTCTATCAATTAGGAATCTGATGCCGCCACTAAACACATTCCTTAAATTGTAGCCATTTGTTGAGTGTTTTTTTTTTGTGTCAAATCCCCATATATATCACCATTGCCCTTGATTTTCTTGACTGTATATCTCTTAAATGTCAACATATACATGTGTGATTTAATTTACGAAGATTTTTCAATGCCGAGAACCTCGATCAGAGAGTAAAAAAGGCGTAAGGTTCATAATTGTGTAAAATTAAAATGGGATATACCGGGCTAGGATTCGAGTTACAGGAACAAGGGCCAAACCAACCACCCAAGAATGGAATCGTCGAGCGAAAACACTTGACAACATCCTAGAAGCAGCTTTTCTTACCACCAGACCTTTCTCCATCAATTAGGAATCTGATGCCGTCACTAAATACATTACTTAAATTGTAGCCACTTGTTGAGTGTTTTTCTTTTTGGTGTCTAATCCGCATATATATCACCATTGCCCTTGATTTCTTGACTCTATATCTCTTTAATATCAACATATACACTTGTGATTTAGTTTACGAAGATTTTTCAATGCCGAGAACCTCGATCAGAGAGTAAAAAAGGCGTAAGGTTCACAATGGTGTAAAATTAAAATGGGATATACCGGGCTAGGATTCGAGTTACAGGAACAAGGGCCAAACCAACCACCCGAGAATGGAATCGTCGAGCGAAAACACTTGACAACCTCCTAGAAGCAGCTTTTCTTGCCACTAGACCTTTCTCCATCAATTAGGTATTTGATGCCACCACTAAACACATTCCTTAAATTGAAGCCATTTATTGAGTGTTTTTTTTTTGTGTCTAATCCGCATATATATCACCATTGCCCTTGATTTTCTTGACTGTATATCTATTAAGTGTCAACATATACACGTGTGATTTAGTTTACGAAGATTTTTCAATGCCGAGAACCTCGATCAAAGAGTAAAAAAGGCGTAAGGTTCACAATGGTGTAAAATTAAAATGGGATATACTAGGCTAGGATTGGAGTTACAGGAACAAGGGCCAAACCAACCACCCGAGAATGGAATCGTCGAGCGAAAACACTTGACAACCTCCTAGAAGCAGCTTTTCTTACCACCAGACCTTTCTCCATCAATTAGGAATCTGATGCCATCACTAAATACATTCCTTAAATTGTAACCACTTGTTGAGTGTATTTTTTTTGGTGTCTAATCCGCATATATATCAGTATTGCCCTTGATTTCTTGACTCTATATCTCTTAAATATCAACATATACACTTGTGATTTAGTTTACGGAGATTTTTTAATGCCGAGAACCTCGATCAGAGAATAAAAAAGGCGTAAGGTACACAATGGTGTAAAATTAAAATGGGATATACCGGGCTAGGATTCGAGTTACAGGAACAAGGGCCAAACCAACCACCCGAGAATGGAATCGTCGAGTGAAAACACTTGACAACCTCCTAGAAGCAGCTTTTCTTGCCACCAGACCTTTCTCCATCAATTAGGTATTTGATGCCATCACTAAACACATTCCTTATATTGCAGCCATTTGTTGAGTGTTTTTTTTTGTCTAATCCGCATATATATCACCATTGCCCTTAATTTTCTTGACTGTATATCTATTAAGTGTCAACATATACACGTGTGATTTAGTTTAGGAAGATTTTTCAATGCCGAGAACCTAGATCAGAGAGTAAAAAGGCGTAAGGTTCACAATGGTGTAAAATTGAAATGGGATATACCGGGCTAGGATTCGAGTTACAGGAACAAGGGCCAAACCAACCACCCAAGAATGGAATCGTCGAGCGAAAACACTTGACAACCTCCTAGAAGCAGCTTTTCTTACCACCAGACCTTTCTCTATGAATTAGGAATCTGATGCCGCCACTAAACACATTCCTTAAATTGTAGCCATTTGTTGAGTGTTTTTTTTTTGTGTCAAATCCCCATATATATCACCATTGCCCTTGATTTTCTTGACTGTATATCTCTTAAATGTCAACATATAAATGCGTGATTTAGTTTACGAAGATTTTTCAATGCCGAGAACCTCGATCAGAGAGTAAAAAAGGCGTAAGGTTCATAATTGTTTAAAATTAAAATGGGATATACCGGGTTAGGATTCGAGTTACAGGAACAAGGGCCAAACCAACCACCCAAGAATGGAATCGTCGAGCGAAAACACTTGACAACCTCCTAGAATCAGCTTTTCTTACCACCAGACCTTTCTCCATCAATTAGGAATCTGATGCCGTCACTAAATACATTCCTTAAATTGTAGCCACTTGTTGAGTGTTTTTCTTTTTGGTGTCTAATCCGCATATATATCACCATTGCCCTTGATTTCTTGACTCTATATCTCTTTAATATCAACATATACACTTGTGATTTAGTTTACGAAGATTTTTCAATGCCGTGAACCTCGATCAGAGAGTAAAAAAGGCGTAAGGTTCACAATGGTGTAAAATTAAAATGGGATATACCGGGCTAGGATTCGAGTTACAGGAACAAGGGCCAAACCAACCACCCGAGAATGGAATCGTCGAGCGAAAACACTTGACAACCTCCTAGAAGCAACTTTTCTTGCCACTAGACCTTTCTCCATCAATTAGGTATTTGATGCCATCACTAAACACATTCCGTAAATTGTAGCCATTTATTGAGTTTTTTTTTGTGTCTAATCCGCATATATATCACCATTGCCCTTGATTTTCTTGACTGTATATCTATTAAGTGTCAACATATACACGTGTGATTTAGTTTAGGAAGATTTTTCAATGCCGAGAACCTAGATCAGAGAGTAAAAAGGGGTAAGGTTCACAATGGTGTAAAATTGAAACGGGATATACCGGGCTAGGATTCGAGTTACAGGAACAAGGGCCAAACCAACCACCCAAGAATGGAATCCTCGAGCGAAAACACTTGACAACCTCCTAGAAGCAGCTTTTCTTACCACCAGACCTTTCTCCATCAATTAGGAATCTGATGCCGTCAGTAAACACATTCCTTAAATTGTAGCCATTTGTTGAGTGTTTTTTTTTTGGTGTCAAATCCACATATATATCACCATTGCCCTTTATTTTCTTGGCTGTATATCTATTAAGTGTCAACATATACACGTGTGATTTAGTTTACGAAGATTTTTCAATGCCGAGAACCTAGATCAGAGAGTAAAAAGGCGTAAGGTTCACAATGGTGTAAAATTGAAATGGGATATACCGGGCTAGGATTCGAGTTACAGGAACAAGGGCCAAACCAACCACCCGAGAATGGAATCGTCGAGTGAAAACACTTGACAACCTCCTAGAAGCAGCTTTTCTTGCCACCAGACCTTTCTCCATCAATTAGGTATTTGATGCCATCACTAAACACATTCCGTATATTGCAGCCATTTGTTGAGTGTTTTTTTTTGTCTAATCCGCATATATATCACCATTGCCCTTAATTTTCTTGACTGTATATCTATTAAGTGTCAACATATACACGTGTGATTTAGTTTAGGAAGATTTTTCAATGCCGAGAACCTAGATCAGAGAGTAAAAAGGCGTAAGGTTCACAATGGTGTAAAATTGAAATGGGATATACCGGGCTAGGATTCGAGTTACAGGAACAAGGGCCAAACCAACCACCCAAGAATGGAATCGTCGAGCGAAAACACTTGACAACCTCCTAGAAGCAGCTTTTCTTACCACCAGACCTTTCTCTATCAATTAGGAATCTGATGCCGCCACTAAACACATTCCTTAAATTGTAGCCATTTGTTGAGTGTTTTTTTTTTTGTGTCAAATCCCCATATATATCACCATTGCCCTTGATTTTCTTGACTGTATATCTCTTAAATGTCAACATATAAATGCGTGATTTAGTTTACGAAGATTTTTCAATGCCGAGAACCTCGATCAGAGAGTAAAAAAGGCGTAAGGTTCATAATTGTTTAAAATTAAAATGGGATATACCGGGTTAGGATTCGAGTTACAGGAACAAGGGCCAAACCAACCACCCAAGAATGGAATCGTCGAGCGAAAACACTTGACAACCTCCTAGAATCAGCTTTTCTTACCACCAGACCTTTCTCCATCAATTAGGAATCTGATGCCGTCACTAAATACATTCCTTAAATTGTAGCCACTTGTTGAGTGTTTTTCTTTTTGGTGTCTAATCCGCATATATATCACCATTGCCCTTGATTTCTTGACTCTATATCTCTTTAATATCAACATATACACTTGTGATTTAGTTTACGAAGATTTTTCAATGCCGTGAACCTCGATCAGAGAGTAAAAAAGGCGTAAGGTTCACAATGGTGTAAAATTAAAATGGGATATACCGGGCTAGGATTCGAGTTACAGGAACAAGGGCCAAACCAACCACCCGAGAATGGAATCGTCGAGCGAAAACACTTGACAACCTCCTAGAAGCAACTTTTCTTGCCACTAGACCTTTCTCCATCAATTAGGTATTTGATGCCATCACTAAACACATTCCGTAAATTGTAGCCATTTATTGAGTTTTTTTTTGTGTCTAATCCGCATATATATCACCATTGCCCTTGATTTTCTTGACTGTATATCTATTAAGTGTCAACATATACACGTGTGATTTAGTTTAGGAAGATTTTTCAATGCCGAGAACCTAGATCAGAGAGTAAAAAGGGGTAAGGTTCACAATGGTGTAAAATTGAAACGGGATATACCGGGCTAGGATTCGAGTTACAGGAACAAGGGCCAAACCAACCACCCAAGAATGGAATCCTCGAGCGAAAACACTTGACAACCTCCTAGAAGCAGCTTTTCTTACCACCAGACCTTTCTCCATCAATTAGGAATCTGATGCCGTCAGTAAACACATTCCTTAAATTGTAGCCATTTGTTGAGTGTTTTTTTTTTGGTGTCAAATCCACATATATATCACCATTGCCCTTTATTTTCTTGGCTGTATATCTATTAAGTGTCAACATATACACGTGTGATTTAGTTTACGAAGATTTTTCAATGCCGAGAACCTAGATCAGAGAGTAAAAAGGCGTAAGGTTCACAATGGTGTAAAATTGAAATGGGATATACCGGGCTAGGATTCGAGTTACAGGAACAAGGGCCAAACCAACCACCCAAGAATGGAATCGTCGATCGAAAACACTTGACAACCACCTAGAAGCAGCTTTTCTTACCACCAGACCTTTCTCCATCAATTAGGAATCTGATGCCGTCACTAAACACATTCCTTAAATTGTAGCCATTTGTTGAGTTTTTTTTTTGGTGTCTAATCCGCATAAATATCACCATTGCCCTTGATTTTCTTGACTGTATATCTCTTAAATGTCAACATATACACGTGTGATTTAGTTTACGAAGATTTTTCAATGCCGAGAACCTAGATTAGAGAGTAAAAAGGCGTAAGGTTCACAATGGTGTAAAATTGAAATGGGATATACCGGGCTAGGATTCGAGTTACAGGAACAAGGGCCAAACCAACCACCTAAGAATGGAATCGTCGAGCGAAAACACTTGACAACCTCCTAGAAGCAGCTTTTCTTACCACCAGACCTTTCTCTATCAATTAGGAATCTGATGCCGCCACTAAACACTTTCCTTAAATTGTAGCCATTTGTTGAGTGTTTTTTTTTTGGTGTCAAATCCCCATATATATCACCATTGCCCTTGATTTTCTTGACTGTATATCTCTTAAATGTCAACATATACATGCGTGATTTAGTTTACGAAGATTTTTCAATGCCGAGAACCTCGATCAGAGAGTAAAAAAGGCGTAAGGTTCATAATTGTGTAAAATTAAAATGGGATATACCGGGCTAGTATTCGAGTTACAGGAACATGGGCCAAACCAACCACCCAAGAATGGAATCGTCGAGCGAAAATACTTGACAACCTCCTAGAAGCAGCTTTTCTTACCACCAGACCTTTCTCCATCAATTAGGAATCTGATGCCGTCACTAAATACATTCCTTAAATTGTAGCCACTTGTTGAGTGTTTTTCTTTTTGGTGTCTAATCCGCATATATATCACCATTGCCCTTGATTTCTTGACTCTATATCTCTTTAATATCAACATATACACATGTGATTTAGTTTACGAAGATTTTTCAATGCCGAGAACCTCGATCAGAGAGTAAAAAGGCGTAAGGTTCACAATGGTGTAAAATTAAAATGGGATATACCGGGCTTGGATTCGAGTTACAGGAACAAGGGCCAAACCAACCACCCGAGAATGGAATCGTCGAGCGAAAACACTTGACAACCTCCTAGAAGCAACTTTTCTTGCCACTAGACCTTTCTCCATCAATTAGGTATTTGATGCCATCACTAAGCACATTCCTTAAATTGTAGCCATTTATTGAGTGTTTTTTTTTGTGTCTAATCCGCATATATATCACCATTGCCCTTGATTTTCTTGACTGTATATCTATTAAGTGTCAACATATACACGTGTGATTTAGTTTAGGAAGATTTTTCAATGCCGAGAACCTAGATCAGAGAGTAAAAAGGCGTAAGGTTCACAATGGTGTAAAATTGAAATGGGATATACCGGGCTAGGATTCGAGTTACAGGAACAAGGGCCAAACCAACCACCCAAGAATGGAATCGTCGATCGAAAACACTTGACAACCTCCTAGAAGCAGCTTTTCTTACCACCAGACCTTTCTACATCAATTAGGAATCTGATGCCGTCACTAAACACATTCCTTAAATTGTAGCCATTTGTTGAGTGTTTTTTTTGGTGTCTAATCCGCATATATATCACCATTGGCCTTGATTTTCTTGACTGTATATCTCTTAAATGTCAACATATACACGTGTGATTTAGTTTACGAAGATTTTTCAATGCCGAGAACCTAGATTAGAGAGTAAAAAGGCGTAAGGTTCACAATGGTGTAAAATTGAAATGGGATATACCGGGCTAGGATTCGAGTTACAGGAACAAGGGCCAAACCAACCACCTAAGAATGGAATCGTCGAGCGAAAACACTTGACAACCTCCTAGAAGCAGCTTTTCTTACCACCAGACCTTTCTCTATCAATTAGGAATCTGATGCCGCCACTAAACACTTTCCTTAAATTGTAGCCATTTGTTGAGTGTTTTTTTTTTGGTGTCAAATCCCCATATATATCACCATTGCCCTTGATTTTCTTGACTGTATATCTCTTAAATGTCAACATATACATGCGTGATTTAGTTTACGAAGATTTTTCAATGCCAAGAACCTCGATCAGAGAGTAAAAAAGGCGTAAGGTTCATAATTGTGTAAAATTAAAATGGGATATACCGGGCTAGTATTCGAGTTACAGGAACATGGGCCAAACCAACCACCCAAGAATGGAATCGTCGAGCGAAAATACTTGACAACCTCCTAGAAGCAGCTTTTCTTACCACCAGACCTTTCTCCATCAATTAGGAATCTGATGCCGTCACTAAATACATTCCTTAAATTGTAGCCACTTGTTGAGTGTTTTTCTTTTTGGTGTCTAATCCGCATATATATCACCATTGCCCTTGATTTCTTGACTCTATATCTCTTTAATATCAACATATACACATGTGATTTAGTTTACGAAGATTTTTCAATGCCGAGAACCTCGATCAGAGAGTAAAAAGGCGTAAGGTTCACAATGGTGTAAAATTAAAATGGGATATACCGGGCTTGGATTCGAGTTACAGGAACAAGGGCCAAACCAACCACCCGAGAATGGAATCGTCGAGCGAAAACACTTGACAACCTCCTAGAAGCAACTTTTCTTGCCACTAGACCTTTCTCCATCAATTAGGTATTTGATGCCATCACTAAGCACATTCCTTAAATTGTAGCCATTTATTGAGTGTTTTTTTTTGTGTCTAATCCGCATATATATCACCATTGCCCTTGATTTTCTTGACTGTATATCTATTAAGTGTCAACATATACACGTGTGATTTAGTTTAGGAAGATTTTTCAATGCCGAGAACCTAGATCAGAGAGTAAAAAGGCGTAAGGTTCACAATGGTGTAAAATTGAAATGGGATATACCGGGCTAGGATTCGAGTTACAGGAACAAGGGCCAAACCAACCACCCAAGAATGGAATCGTCGATCGAAAACACTTGACAACCTCCTAGAAGCAGCTTTTCTTACCACCAGACCTTTCTACATCAATTAGGAATCTGATGCCGTCACTAAACACATTCCTTAAATTGTAGCCATTTGTTGAGTGTTTTTTTTGGTGTCTAATCCGCATATATATCACCATTGGCCTTGATTTTCTTGACTGTATATCTCTTAAATGTCAACATATACACGTGTGATTTAGTTTACGAAGATTTTTCAATGCCGAGAACCTAGATTAGAGAGTAAAAAGGCGTAAGGTTCACAATGGTGTAAAATTGAAATGGGATATACCGGGCTAGGATTCGAGTTACAGGAACAAGGGCCAAACCAACCACCTAAGAATGGAATCGTCGAGCGAAAACACTTGACAACCTCCTAGAAGCAGCTTTTCTTACCACCAGACCTTTCTCTATCAATTAGGAATCTGATGCCGCCACTAAACACTTTCCTTAAATTGTAGCCATTTGCTGAGTGTTTTTTTTTTTGGTGTCAAATCCCCATATATATCACCATTGCCCTTGATTTTCTTGACTGTATATCTCTTAAATGTCAACATATACATGCGTGATTTAGTTTACGAAGATTTTTCAATGCCGAGAACCTCGATCAGAGAGTAAAAAAGGCGTAAGGTTCATAATTGTGTAAAATTAAAATGGGATATACCGGGCTAGTATTCGAGTTACAGGAACAAGGGCCAAACCAACCACCCAAGAATGGAATCGTCGAGCGAAAATACTTGACAACCTCCTAGAAGCAGCTTTTCTTACCACCAGACCTTTCTCCATCAATTAGGAATCTGATGCCGTCACTAAATACATTCCTTAAATTGTAGCCACTTGTTGAGTGTTTTTCTTTTTGGTGTCTAATCCGCATATATATCACCATTGCCCTTGATTTCTTGACTCTATATCTCTTTAATATCAACATATACACATGTGATTTAGTTTACGAAGATTTTTCAATGCCGAGAACCTCGATCAGAGAGTAAAAAGGCGTAAGGTTCACAATGGTGTAAAATTAAAATGGGATATACCGGGCTTGGATTCGAGTTACAGGAACAAGGGCCAAACCAACCACCCGAGAATGGAATCGTCGAGCGAAAACACTTGACAACCTCCTAGAAGCAACTTTTCTTGCCACTAGACCTTTCTCCATCAATTAGGTATTTGATGCCATCACTAAGCACATTCCTTAAATTGTAGCCATTTATTGAGTGTTTTTTTTTTGTGTCTAATCCGCATATATATCACCATTGCCGTTGATTTTCTTGACTGTATATCTATTAAGTGTCAACATATACACGTGTGATTTAGTTTAGGAAGATTTTTCAATGCCGAGAACCTAGATCAGAGAGTAAAAAGGCGTAAGGTTCACAATGGTGTAAAATTGAAATGGGATATACCGGGCTAGGATTCGAGTTACAGGAACAAGGGCCAATCCAACTACCCAAGAATGGAATCCTCGAGCGAAAACACTTGACAACCTCCTAGAAGCAGCTTTTCTTACCACCAGACCTTTCTACATCAATTAGGAATCTGATGCCGTCACTAAACACATTCCTTAAATTGTAGCCATTTGTTGAGTGTTTTTTTTGGTGTCTAATCCGCATATATATCACCATTGCCCTTGATTTTCTTGACTGTATATCTCTTAAATGTCAACATATACACGTGTGATTTAGTTTACGAAGATTTTTCAATGCCGAGAACCTAGATTAGAGAGTAAAAAGGCGTAAGGTTCACAATGGTGTAAAATTGAAATGGGATATACCGGGCTAGGATTCGAGTTACAGGAACAAGGGCCAAACCAACCACCCAAGAATGGAATCGTCGAGCGAAAACACTTGACAACCTCCTAGAAGCAGCTTTTCTTACCACCAGACCTTTCTCTATCAATTAGGAATCTGATGCCGCCACTAAACACATTCCTTAAATTGTAGCCATTTGTTGAGTGTTTTTTTTTTGGTGTCAAATCCCCATATATATCACCATTTCCCTTGATTTTCTTGACTGTATATCTCTTAAATGTCAACATATACATGCGTGATTTAGTTTACGAAGATTTTTCAATGCCGAGAACCTCGATCAGAGAGTAAAAAAGGCGTAAGGTTCATAATTGTGTAAAATTAAAATGGGATATACCGGGCTAGGATTCGAGTTACAGGAACAAGGGCCAAACCAACCACCCAAGAATGGAATCGTCGAGCGAAAATACTTGACAACCTCCTAGAAGCAGCTTTTCTTACCACCAGACATTTCTCCATCAATTAGGAATCTGATGCCGTCACTAAATACATTCCTTAAATTGTAGCCACTTGTTGAGTGTTTTTCTTTTTGGTGTCTAATCCGCATATATATCACCATTGCCCTTGATTTCTTGACTCTATATCTCTTTAATATCAACATATACACTTGTGATTTAGTTTACGAAGATTTTTCAATGCCGAGAACCTCGATCAGAGAGTAAAAAAGGCGTAAGGTTCACAATGGTGTAAAATTAAAATGGGATATACCGGGCTTGGATTCGAGTTACAGGAACAAGGGCCAAACCAACCACCCGAGAATGGAATCGTCGAGCGAAAACACTTGACAACCTCCTAGAAACAGCTTTTCTTGCCACTAGACCTTTCTCCATCAATTAGGTATTTGATGCCATCACTAAACACATTCCTTAAATTGTAGCCATTTATTGAGTGTTTTTTTTTTTGTGTCTAATCCGCATATATATCACCATTGCCCTTGATTTTCTTGACTGTATATCTATTAAGTGTCAACATATACACGTGTGATTTAGTTTAGGAAGATTTTTCAATGCCGAGAACCTAGATCAGAGAGTAAAAAGGCGTAAGGTTCACAATGGTGTAAAATTGAAATGGGATATACCGGGCTAGGATTCGAGTTACAGGAACAAGGGCCAATCCAACTACCCAAGAATGGAATCCTCGAGCGAAAACACTTGACAACCTCCTAGAAGCAGCTTTTCTTACCACCAGACCTTTCTCCATCAATTAGGAATCTGATGCCGTCACTAAACACATTCCTTAAATTGTAGCCATTTGTTGAGTGTTTTTCTTTTTGGTGTCTAATCCGCATATATATCACCATTGCCCTTGATTTCTTGACTCTATATCTCTTTAATATCAACATATACACTTGTGATTTAGTTTACGAAGATTTTTCAATGCCGAGAACCTCGATCAGAGAGTAAAAAAGGCGTAAGGTTCACAATGGTGTAAAATTAAAATGGGATATACCGGGCTTGGATTCGAGTTACAGGAACAAGGGCCAAACCAACCACCCGAGAATGGAATCGTCGAGCGAAAACACTTGACAACCTCCTAGAAACAGCTTTTCTTGCCACTAGAC
>JARYGA010031347.1:0-46031 GCA_030545235.1 Helianthus tuberosus
CCAAAAAAACACTCAACAAATGGCTACAATTTAAGGAATGTGTTTAGTGACGGCATCAGATTCCTAATTGGTGGAGAAAGGTCTGGTGGCAAGAAAAGCTGCTTCGAGGAGGTTGTCAAGTGTTTTCGCTCGACGATTCCATTCTTGGGTGGTTGGTTCGGCACTTGTTCCTGTAACTCGAATCCTAGCCCGGTATATCCCATTTTAATTTTACCCCATTGTGAACCTTACGCCTTTTTTACTCTCTGATCGAAGTTCTCGGCGTTGAAAAATCTTTGTAAACTAAATCACGCGTGTATATGTTGATATTTAAGAGATATACAGTCAAGAAAATCAAGGGAAATGGTGGTATATATGCGGCTTAGACACCAAAAAAAAACACTCAAAAAATGGCTACAATTTAAGGAATGTGTTTAGTGACGGTATCAGATTCCTAATTGATGGAGAAAGGTCTGGTGGTAAGAAAAGCTGCTTCTAGGAGGTTGTCAAGTGTTTTCGCTCGACGATTCCATTCTTGGGTGGGTGGTTAGTTTGGCCTTTGTTCCTGTAACTCGAATCCTTGCCCGGTATATCCCATTTTAATTTTACACCATTGTGAACCTTACGCCTTTTTTACTCTCTGATCGAGATTCTCGGCATTGAAAAATCTTCGTAAACTAAATCACACTTGTATATGTTGATATTTAAGATATATACAGTCAAGAAAATCAAGTGCAATGTTGATATATATGCGGATTAGAGACCCAAAAAAATCACTCAACAAATGGCTACAACTTAAGGAATGTGTTTAGAGACGGCATCAGATTCCTAATTGATGGAGAAAGGTCTGGTGGTAAGAAAAGCTGCTTCTTAGAGGTTGTCAAGTGTTTTCGCTTGACGATTCCATTGTTGGGTGTTTGGTTTGGCCCATGTTCCTGTAACTCGAATCCGAGCCCGGTATATCCCATTTTAATTTTACTCCATTTTGAACCTTACACCTTTTTTACTCTCTGATCGAGGTTATCGGCATTGAAAAATCTTCCTAAACTAAATCACACGTGTATATGTTGATATTTTAGAGATATACAGTCAAGAAAATCAAGGGCAATTGTGATATATATGCGGATTAGACACCAAAAAAAATCACTCAACAAATGGCTACAATTTAAGGAATGTGTTTAGAGACGGCATCAGATTCCTAATTGATTGAGAAAGGTCTGGTGGCAAGAAAAGCTGCTTCTTGGAGGTTGTCAAGTGTTTTCGCTCGACGATTCCTTTCTTGGGTGGTTGGTTTGGCCCTTTTTCCTGTAACTCGAATCCTAGCCCGGTATATCCCATTTTAATTTGACACCATTATGAACCTTACACCTTTTTTACTCTCTGATCGAGGTTCTCGGCATTGAAAAATCTTCGTAAACTAAATCACACGTGTATATGTTGACATTTAAGAGATATACAGTCAAGAAAATCAAGGGCAATGGTGATATATATTCGGATTAGACACAAAAAAAAAACACTCAACAAATGGCTACAATTTAAGGAATGTGTTTAGTGAGGGCATCAGATTCCTAATTGATGGAGAAAGGTCTGGTGGCAAGAAAAGCTGCTTCTACGAGGTTGTCAAGTGTTTTCGCTCGACGATTCCATTCTTGGGTGGTTGGTTTGGCCCTTGTTCCTGTAACTCGAATGCTATCCCGGTATATCCCATTTTAATCTTACACCATTGTGAACCTTACGCCTTTTTTACTCTCTGATAGAGGTTCTCGGCTTTGAAAAATCTTCGTAAACCAAATCACACGTGTATATGTTGATATTTAAGATATATACAGTCAAGAAAATCAAGGGCAATGGTGATATATATGCGGATTAGACACCAAAAAAAAACACTCAACAAATGGCTACAATTTAAGGAATGTGTATAGTAACGACATCAGATTCCTAATTGATGGAGAAAGGTCTGGTGGCAAGAAAAGCTGCTTCTAGGAGGTTGTCAAGTATATTCTCTCGACGATTCCATTCTTGGGTGGTTGGTTTGGCTCTTGTTCCTGTTACTCGAATTCTAGCACGGTATATCCCATTTTAATCTTACACCATTGTGAACCTTACGCCTTTTTAACTCTCTGATCGAGGTTCTCGGCATTGAAAAATCTTCGTAAACTAAATCACACGTGTATATGTTGATATTTAAGAGATATACAGTCAAGAAAATCAAGGGCAATGGTGATATATATGCGGATTAGACACCAAAAAAAAAACACTCAACAAATGGCTACAATTTAAGGAATGTGTTTAGTAACGGCATCAGATTGCTAATTGATGGAGAAAGGTCTGGTGGCAAGAAAAGCTGCTTCTCAGAGGTTGTCAAGTGTTTTCGCTCGACGATTCCATTCTTGGGTGGTTGGTTTGGACCTTGTTCCTGTAACTCGAATTCTAGCCCGGTATATCCTATTTTAATCTTACACCATTGTGAACCTTATGCCTTTTTTACTCACTGATCGAGGTTCTCGGCAGTGAAAAATCTTCATAAACTAAATCACACGTGTATATGTTGATATTTAAGAGATATACAGTCAAGAAAATCAAGGGCAATGGTGATATATATGCGGATTAGACACCAAAAAAAACACTCAACAAATGGCTACAATTTAAAGAATGTGTTTAGTGACGGCATCAGATTCCTAATTGATGGAGAATGGTCTGGTGGCAAGATAAGCTGCTTCTTGGAGGTTGTCAAGTGTTTTCGCTCGACGATTCCATTATTGGGTGGTTGGTTTGGCCCTTGTTCCTGTAACTCGAATCCTAGCCCGGTATATCCCATTTTAATTTGACACCATTATGAACCTTACACCTTTTTTACTCTCTGATCGAGGTTCTCGGTATTGAAAAATCTTCGTAAACTAAATCACACGTGTATATGTTTACATTTAAGAGTTATACAGTCAAGAAAATCAAGGGCAATGGTGATATATATGCGAATTAGACACCAAAAAAAAACACTCAACAAATGGCTACAATTTAAGGAATGTGTTTAGTGACGACATCAGATTCCTAATTGATGGAGAAAGGTCTGGTGGCAAGAAAAGCTGCTTCTAGGAGGTTGTCAAGTGTTTTCGCTCGACGATTCCATTCTTGGGTGGTTCGTTTGGCCCTTGTTCCTTTAACTCGAATTCTAGCCCGGTATATCCGATTTTAATCTTGCACCATTGTGAACCTTGCGCCTTTTTTACTCTCTGATTGAGGTTCTCGGCATTGAAAAATCTTCATAAACTAAATCACACGTGTATATGTTAACATTTAAGAGATATACAGTCAAGAAAATCATGGACAACGGTCATATATATGCGGATTAGACACCAAAAAAACACTCAACAAAGGGCTACAATTTAAGGAATGTGTTTAGTGACGGCATCAGATTCCTAATTGATGGAGAAAGGTCTGGTGGCAAGAAAAGCTGCTTCTAGGAGGTTGTCAAGTGTTTTCGCTCGACGATTCCATTCTTGGGTGGTTGGTTTGGCCCTTGTTCCTGTAACTCGAATTCTAGCTCGGTATATCCCATTTTAATCTTGCACCATTGTGAACCTTACGCCTTTTTTACTCTCTGATTGAGGTTCTCGGTATTGAAAAATCTTCATAAACTAAATCACACGTGTATATGTTGACATTTAAGAGATATACAGTCAAGAAAATCAAGGACAACGGTGATATATATGCGGATTAGACACCAAAAAAACACTCAACAAATGGCTACAATTTAAGGAATGTGTTTAGTGACGGCATCAGATTCCTAATTGATGGAGAAAGGTCTGGTGGTAAGAAAAGCTGCTTCTAGGAGGTTGTCAAGTGTTTTCGCTCGACGATTCCATTCTTGGGTGGTTGGTTTGGCCCTTGTTCCTGTAACTCGAATTCTAGCCCGGTATATCCCATTTTAATCTTACACCATTGTGAACCTTACGCCTTTTTTACTCTCTGATCGAGGTTCTCGACATTGAAAAATCTTCGTAAACTAATTCACACGTGTATATGTTGATATTTAAGATATATACAGTCAAGAAAATCAAGGGCAATGGTGATATATATGCGGATTAGACACCAGAAAAAAACACTCAACAAATGGCTACAATTTAAGGAATGTGTTTAGTAACGGCATCAGATTCCTAATTGATGGAGAAAGGTCTGGTGGCAAGAAAAGCTGCTTCTTGGAGTTTGTCAAGTGTTTTCGCTCAACGATTCCATTCTTGGGTGGTTGGTTTGGCCCTTGTTCCAGTAACTCGAACCCTAGCCCGGTATATCCCATTTTAATTTGACACCATTGTGAACCTTACGACTTTTTTACTCTCTGATCGAGGTTCTCGGCATTGAAAAATCTTCGTAAACTAATTCACACGTGTATATGTTGATATTTAAGAGATATACAGTCAAGAAAATCAAGGGCAATGTTGATATATATGCGGATTAGACACCAAAAAAAAATCACTCAACAAATGGCTACAATTTAAGGAATGTGTTTAGTGACGGCATCAGATTCCTAATTGATGGAGAAAGATCTGGTGGTAAGAAAAGCTGCTTCTAGGAGGTTGTCAAGTGTTTTCGCTCGACGATTCCATTCTTGGGTGGTTGGTTTGGCCCTTGTTCCTGTAACTCGAATCCTAGCCAGGTATATCCCATTTTAATTTTACACCATTGTGAACCTTACGCCTTTTTTACTCTCTGATCGAGGTTCTCGGCATTGAAAAATCTTCGTAAACTAAATCACACGTGTATATGTTGATAATTAAGAGATATACAGTCAAGAAAATCAAGGGCAATGGTGATATATATGCGGATTAGACACCAAAAAAAAAATCACTCAACAAATGGCTACAATTTAAGGAATGTGTTTAGAGACGGCATCAGATTCCTAATTGATGGAGAAAGGTGTGGTGGCAAGAAAAGCTGCTTCTTGGAGGTTGTCAAGTGTTTTCGCTCGACGATTCCATTCTTGGGTGGTTGGTTTGGCCCTTGTTCCTGTAACTCGAATCCTAGCCTGGTATATCCCATTTTAATTTGACACCATTGTGAACCTTACACCATTTTTACTCTCTGATCGAGGTTCTCAGCATTGAAAAATCTTCGTAAACTAAATCACACGTGTATATGTATGTTGACATTTAAGAGATATACAGTCAAGAAAATCAAGGGCAATGGTCATATATATGCGGATTAGACACCAAAAAAAAAAAAACACTCAACAAATGGCTACAATTTAAGGACTGTGTTTAGTGACGGCATCAGATTCCTAATTGATGGAGAAAGGTCTGGTGGCAAGAAAAGCTGCTTCTAGGAGGTTGTCAAGTGTTTTCGTTCGACGATTCCATTCTTGAGTGGTTGGTTTGGCCCTTGTTCCTGTAACTTGAATTCTAGCCCGGTATATCCCATTTTAATCTTACACCATAGTGAACATTACACCTTTTTTACTCTCTGATTGAGGTTCTCGGCATTGAAAAATCTTCATAAAACTAAATCACACGTGTATATGTTGACATTTAAGAGATATACAGTCAAGAAAATCAAGGACAACGGTGATATATATGCGGATTAGACACCAAAAAAACACTCAACAAATGGCTACAATTTAAGGAATGTGTTTAGTGACGGCATCAGATTCCTAATTGATGGAGAAAGGTCTGGTGGCAAGAAAAGCTGCTTCTAGGAGGTTGTCAAGTGTTTTCGCTAGACGATTCCATTCTTGGGTGGTTGGTTTGGCCCTTGTTCCTGTAACTCGAATTCAAGCCCGGTATATCCCATTTTAATTTTACACCATTGTGAACCTTACGCCTTTTTTACTCTCTGATCGAGGTTCTCGGCATTGAAAAATCTTCGTAAACCAAATCACACGTGTATATGTTGATATTTAAGATATATACAGTCAAGAAAATCAAGGGCAATGGTGATATATATACGGATTAGAGACTAAAAAAAACACTCAACAAATGGCTACAATTTAAGGAATGTGTTTAGTAACGACATCAGATTCCTAATTGATGGAGAAAGGTCTGGTGGCAAGAAAAGCTGTTTCTAGGAGGTTGTCAATTGTTTTCGCTCGACAATTCCATTCTTGGGTGGTTGGTTTGGCCCTTGTTCCTGTAACTCGAATTCTAGCCCGGTATATCCCATTTTAATCTTACACCATTGTGAACCTTACGCCTTGTTTACTCTCTGATTGAGGTTCTCGGCATTGAAAAATCTTCATATACTAAATCACACGTGTGTATGTTGACATTTAAGAGATATACAGTCAAGAAAATCAAGGACAACGGTGATATATATGCGGATTAGACACCAAAAAAACACTCAACAAATGGCTACAATTTAAGGAATGTGTTTAGTGACGGCATCGGATTCCTAATTGATGGAGAAAGGTCTGGTGGCAAGAAAAGCTGCTTCTAGGAGGTTGTCAAGTGTTTTCGCTAGACGATTCCATTCTTGGGTGGTTGGTTTGGCCCTTGTTCCTGTACCTCGAATTCTAGCCCGGTATATCCCATTTTAATTTTACACCATTGTGAACCTTACGCCTTTTTTACTCTCTGATCGAGGTTCTCGGCATTGAAAAATCTTCGTAAACCAAATCACACGTGTATATGTTGATATTTAAGATATATACAGTCAAGAAAATCAAGGGCAATGGTGATATATATGCGGATTAGAGACAAAAAAAAACACTCAACAAATGGCTACAATTTAAGGAATGTGTTTAGTAACGACATCAGATTCCTAAGTGATGGAGAAAGGTTTGGTGGCAAGAAAAGCTACTTCTAGGAGGTTGTCAATTGTTTTCGCTCGACAATTCCATTCTTGGGTGGTTGGTTTGGCCCTTGTTCCTGTAACTCGAATTCTAGCCCGGTATATCCCATTTTAATCTTACACCATTGTGAACCTTACGTCTTTTTTACTCTCTGATCGATGTTCTCGGCATTGAAAAATCTTTGTAAACTAAATCACACGTGTATATGTTAATATTTAAGAGATATACAGTCAAGAAAATCAAGGGCAATGGTGATATATATGCGGATTAGACACCAAAAAAAAACACTCAACAAATGGCTACAATTTAAGGAATGTGTTTAGTAACGGCATCAGATTCCTACTTGATGGAGAAAGGTCTGGTGGCAAGAAAAGCTGCTTCTAGGAGGTTGTCAAGTGTTTTCGCTCGACGATTCCATTCTTGGGTGGTTGGTTTGGCCCTTGTTCCTGTAACTCGAATTCTAGCCCGGTATATCCCATTTTAATCTTACACCATTGTGAACCTTACGCCTTTTTTACTCTCTGATCGAGGTTCTCGACATTGAAAAATCTTCGTAAACTAATTCACACGTGTATATGTTGATATTTAAGATATATACAGTCAAGAAAATCAAGGGCAATGGTGATATATATGCGGATTAGACACCAGAAAAAAACACTCAACAAATGGCTACAATTTAAGGAATGTGTTTAGTAACGGCATCAGATTCCTAATTGATGGAGAAAGGTCTGGTGGCAAGAAAAGCTGCTTCTTGGAGTTTGTCAAGTGTTTTCGCTCGACGATTCCATTCTTGGGTGGTTGGTTTGGCCCTTGTTCCTGTAACTCGAACCCTAGCCCGGTATATCCCATTTTAATTTGACACCATTGTGAACCTTACGACTTTTTTACTCTCTGATCGAGGTTCTCGGCATTGAAAAATCTTCGTAAACTAATTCACACGTGTATATGTTGATATTTAAGAGATATACAGTCAAGAAAATCAAGGGCAATGTTGATATATATGCGGATTAGACACCAAAAAAAAATCACTCAACAAATGGCTACAATTTAAGGAATGTGTTTAGTGACGGCATCAGATTCCTAATTGATGGAGAAAGATCTGGTGGTAAGAAAAGCTGCTTCTAGGAGGTTGTCAAGTGTTTTCGCTCGACGATTCCATTCTTGGGTGGTTGGTTTGGCCCTTGTTCCTGTAACTCGAATCCTAGCCAGGTATATCCCATTTTAATTTTACACCATTGTGAACCTTACGCCTTTTTTACTCTCTGATCGAGGTTCTCGGCATTGAAAAATCTTCGTAAACTAAATCACACGTGTATATGTTGATATTTAAGAGATATACAGTCAAGAAAATCAAGGGCAATGGTGATATATATGCGGATTAGACACCAAAAAAAAATCACTCAACAAATGGCTACAATTTAAGGAATGTGTTTAGAGACGGCATCAGATTCCTAATTGATGGAGAAAGGTGTGGTGGCAAGAAAAGCTGCTTCTTGGAGGTTGTCAAGTGTTTTCGCTCGACGATTCCATTCTTGGGTGGTTGGTTTGGCCCTTGTTCCTGTAACTCGAATCCTAGCCTGGTATATCCCATTTTAATTTGACACCATTGTGAACCTTACACCATTTTTACTCTCTGATCGAGGTTCTCAGCATTGAAAAATCTTCGTAAACTAAATCACACGTGTATATGTATGTTGACATTTAAGAGATATACAGTCAAGAAAATCAAGGGCAATGGTCATATATATGCGGCTTAGACACCAAAAAAAAAAACACTCAACAAATGGCTACAATTTAAGGACTGTGTTTAGTGACGGCATCAGATTCCTAATTGATGGAGAAAGGTCTGGTGGCAAGAAAAGCTGCTTCTAGGAGGTTGTCAAGTGTTTTCGCTAGACGATTCCATTCTTGGGTGGTTGGTTTGGCCCTTGTTCCTGTACCTCGAATTCTAGCCCGGTATATCCCATTTTAATTTTACACCATTGTGAACCTTACGCCTTTTTTACTCTCTGATCGAGGTTCTCGGCATTGAAAAATCTTCGTAAACCAAATCACACGTGTATATGTTGATATTTAAGATATATACAGTCAAGAAAATCAAGGGCAATGGTGATATATATGCGGATTAGAGACAAAAAAAAACACTCAACAAATGGCTACAATTTAAGGAATGTGTTTAGTAACGACATCAGATTCCTAAGTGATGGAGAAAGGTTTGGTGGCAAGAAAAGCTACTTCTAGGAGGTTGTCAATTGTTTTCGCTCGACAATTCCATTCTTGGGTGGTTGGTTTGGCCCTTGTTCCTGTAACTCGAATTCTAGCCCGGTATATCCCATTTTAATCTTACACCATTGTGAACCTTACGTCTTTTTTACTCTCTGATCGATGTTCTCGGCATTGAAAAATCTTTGTAAACTAAATCACACGTGTATATGTTAATATTTAAGAGATATACAGTCAAGAAAATCAAGGGCAATGGTGATATATATGCGGATTAGACACCAAAAAAAAACACTCAACAAATGGCTACAATTTAAGGAATGTGTTTAGTAACGGCATCAGATTCCTACTTGATGGAGAAAGGTCTGGTGGCAAGAAAAGCTGCTTCTAGGAGGTTGTCAAGTTTTTTCGCTCGACGATTCCACTCTTGGGTGGTTGGTTTGTCCCTTGTTCCTATAACTCGAATTCTAGCCCGGTATATCCCATTTTAATCTTACACCATTGTGAACCTTACGCCTTTTTTACTCTCTGATCGAGGTTCTCGGCATTGAAAAATCTTCGTAAACTAAATCACACGTATATATGTTGATATTTAAGAGATATACAGTCAAGAAAATCAAGGGCAATGGTGATATATATGCGGATCAGACACCAAAAAAAACACTCAACAAATGGCTACAATTTAAGGAATGTGTTTAGTGACGGCATCAGATTCCTAATTGATGGAGAAAGATCTGGTGGTAAGAAAAGCTGCTTCTAGGAGGTTGTCAAGTGTTTTCGCTCGACGATTCCATTCTTGGGTGGTTGGTTTGGCCCTTGGTCCTGTAACTCGAATCCTAGCCTGGTATATCCCATTTTAATTTTACACCATTGGGAACCTTACGCCTTTTTTACTCTCTGATCGAGATTCTCGGCATTGAAAAATCTACGTAAACTAAATCACACGTGTATATGTTGATATTTAAGATATATACAGTCAAGAAAATCAAGGGCAATGGTGATATATATGCGGATTAGACACCAAAAAAAACACTCAACAAATGGCTACAATTTAAGGAATGTGATTAGAGACGGCATCAGATTCCTAATTGATGGAGAAAGGTCTGCTGGCAAGAAAAGTTGCTTCTTGGAGGTTCTCAAGTGTTTTCGCTCGACGATTCCATTCTGGGGTGGTTGGTTTGGCCCTTGTTCCTGTAACTCGAATCCTAGCCCGGTATATCCCATTTTAATTTGACACCATTGTGAAACTTACACCTTTTTTACTCCCTGATCGAGGTTCTCGGCATTGAAAAATCTTCGTAAACAAAATCACATGTGTATATGTTGATATTTAAGAGATATACAGTCAAGAAAATCAAGGGCAATGGTGATATATATGCGGATTAGACACAAAAAAAAAACACTCAACAAATGGCTACAATTTAATGAATGTGTTTAGTAACGACATCAGATTCCTAACTGATGGAGAAAGGTCTGGTGGCAAGAAAAGCTGCTTCTAGGAGGTTGTCAAGTGTTTTCGCTCGACGATTCCATTCTTGGGTGGTTGGTTTGGCCCTTGTTCCTGTAACTCGAATTCTAGCCCGGTATATCCCGTTTTAATCTTACACCAATGTGAACCTTACGCCTTTTTTACTCTCTGATCGAGGTTCTCGGCATTGAAAAATCTTCGTCAACTAAATCACACGTGTATATGTTGATATTTAAGAGATATACAGTCAAGAAAATCAAGGGCAATGGTGATATATATGCGGATTAGACACCAAAAAAAACACTCAACAAATGGCTACAATTTAATGAATGTGTTTAGTGACGGCATCAGATTCCTAACTGATGGAGAAAGGTCTGGTGGCAAGAAAAGCTGCTTCTAGGAGGTTGTCAGGTGTTTTCGCTCGACGATTCCATTCTTGGGTGGTTGGTTTGGCCCTTGTTCCTGTAACTCGAATTCTAGCCCGGTATATCCCGTTTTAATCTTACACCAATGTGAACCTTACGCCTTTTTTACTCTCTGATCGAGGTTCTCGGCATTGAAAAATCTTCGTCAACTAAATCACACGTGTATATGTTGATATTTAAGAGATATACAGTCAAGAAAATCAAGGGCAATGGTGATATATATGCGGATTAGACACCAAAAAAAACACTCAACAAATGGCTACAATTTAAGGAATGTGTTTAGTGACGGCATCAAATTCCTAATTGATGGAGAAAGGTCTGGTGGCAAGAAAAGCTGCTTCTAGGAGGTTCTCAAGTTTTTTCGCTCGACGATTCCATTCTTGGGTGGTTGGTCTGGCCCTTGTTCCTGTAACTCGAATTCTAGCCAGGTATATCCCATTTTAATGTTACACCATTGTGAACCTTACGCCTTTTTTACTCTCTGATCAAGGTTCTAGGCATTGAAAAATCTTCGTAAATTAAATCACACGTGTATATGTTGATATTAAAAAAATATATATAAAGTCAAGAAAATCAAGGGCAATGGTGATATATATGCGGATTAGACACAAAAAAAAACACTCAACAAATGGCTACAATTTAAGGAATGTGTTTACTGACGGCATCAGATTCCTAATTGATGGAGAATGGTCTGGTGGTAAGAAAAGCTGGTTCTAGGAGGTTGTCAAGTGCTTTCGCTCGACGATTCCATTCTTGGGTGGTTGGTTGGCCCTTGTTCCTGTAACTCGAATCCTAGCCCGGTATATCCCATTTTAATTTTACACCATTGTGAACCTTACACCTTTTTTACTCTCTGATCGAGATTCTCGGCATTGAAAAATCTTTGTAAACTAAATCACACGTGTATATGTTGATATTTAAGATATATGCAGTCAAGAAAATCAAGGGCAATGGTGATATATATTCGGATTAGATACCAAATAAAAATCACTCAACAAATGGCTACAACTTAAGGAATGTGTTTAGAGACGGCATCAAATTCCTAATTGATGGAGAAAGGTCTGGTGGTAAGAAAAGCTGCTTCTACGAGGTTGTCAAGTGTTTTCGCTCGACGATTCCATTCTTGGGTTGTTGGTTTGGCCCTTGTTCCTGTAACTCGAATCCTAGCCCGGTATATCCCATTTTAATTTTACACCATTGTGAACCTTACGCCTTTTTTACTCTCTGATCGAGATTCTCGGCATTGAAAAATCTTCGTAAACTAAATCACACATGTATATGTTGATATTTAAGATATATACAGTCAAGAAAATCAAGGGCAATGGTTATATATATGCGGATTAGACACCAAAAAAAATCACTCAACAAATGGCTACAATTTAAGGAATGTGTTTAGAGACGGCATCAGATTCCTAATTGATGGAGAAAGGTCTGGTGGCAAGAAAAGCTGCTTCTTGGAGTTTGTCAAGTGTTTTCGCTCGACGATTCCATTCTTGGGTGGTTGGTTTGGCCCTTGTTCCTGTAACTCGAACCCTAGCCCGGTATATCCCATTTTAATTTGACACCATTGTGAACCTTACACCTTTTTTTACTCTCTGATCGAGGTTCTCGGCATTGAAAAATCTTCGTAAACTAAATCACACGTGTATATGTTGATATTTAAGATATATGCAGTCAAGAAAATCAAGGGCAATGGTGATATATATGCGGATTAGATACCAAACAAAAATCACTAAACAAACGGCTACAACTTAAGGAATGTGTTTAGAGACGGCATCAAATTCCTAATTGATGGAGAAAGGTCTGGTGGTAAGAAAAGCTGCTTCTAGGAGGTTGTCAAGTGTCTTCGCTCGACGATTCCATTCCTGGGTGGTTGGTTTGGCCCTTGTTCCCGTAACTCGAATCCTAGCCCGGTATATCCCATTTTAATTTTACACCATTGTGAACCTTACGCCTTTTTTACTCTCTGATCGAGATTCTCGGCATTGAAAAATATTCGTAAACTAAATCACACATGTATATGTTGATATTTAAGATATATACAGTCAAGAAAATCAAGGGCAATGGTGATATATATGCGGATTAGATACCAAAAAAAATCACTTAACAAATGGCTACAAATTAAAGAATATGTTTAGAGACGGCATCAGATTCCTAATTGATGGAGAAAGGTCTGGTGGTAAGAAACGTTGCTTCTAGGAGGTTGTCAAGTGTTTTCGCTTGACGATTCCATTGTTGGGTGTTTGGTTTGGCCCATGTTCCTGTAACTCGAATCCGAGCCCGGTATATCCCATTTTAATTTTACACCATTGTGAACCTTACGCCTTTTTTACTCTCTGATCGAGGTTATCGGCATTGAAAAATCTTCGTAAACTAAATCACACGTGTATATGTTGATATTTAAGAGATATACAGTCAAGAAAATCAAGGGCAATGGTGATATATATATGCGGATTAGACACCAAAAAAACATTCAACAAATGGCTACAATTTAAGGAATGTGTTTCGTGACGGCATCAGATTCCTCATTGATGGAGAAAGGTCTGGTGGCAAGAAGAGCTGCTTCTTGGAGGTTGTCAAGTGTTTTCGCTCGACGATTCCATTCTGGGGTGGTTGGTTTGGCCCATGTTCCTTTAACTTGAATCCTAGCCCGGTATATCCCATTTTAATTTTACACCATTGTGAAACTTACACCTTTTTTACTCTCTGATCGAGGTTCTCGGCATTGAAAAATCTTCGTAAACTAATTCACACGTGTATATGTTGACATTTAAGAGGTACACAGTCAAGAAAATCAAGGGCAATGGTGATATATATACGGATTAGACACAAAAAAAAACACTCAACAAATGGCTACAATTTAAGGAATGTGTTTAGTGACGGCATCAAATTCCTAATTGATGGAGAAAGGTCCGGTGCCAAGAAAAGCTACTTCTAGGAGGTTCTCAAGTGTTTTCGCTCGACGATTCCATTCTTGGGTGGTTGGTTTGGCCCTTGTTCCTGTAACTCGAATTCTAGCCCGGTATATCCCATTTTAATCTTACACCATTGTGAACCTTACGCCTTTTTTACTCTCTGATCGAGGTTCTCGGCATTGAAAAATCTTCGTCAACTAAATCACATGTGTATATGTTGATATTTAAGAGATATACAGTCAAGAAAATCAAGGGCAATGGTGATATATATGCGGATTAGACACCAAAAAAAACACTCAACAAATGGCTACAATTTAAGGAATGTGTTTAGTAA
This sequence comes from Helianthus tuberosus, assembly GCA_030545235.1. NCBI lineage: Eukaryota > Viridiplantae > Streptophyta > Magnoliopsida > Asterales > Asteraceae > Helianthus > Helianthus tuberosus. The sequence goes on from JARYGA010031347.1 coordinate 14,123, forward strand.
TGACATCAGATTCCTAACTGATGGAGAAAGGTCTGGTGGAAAGAAAAGCTGCTTCTAGGAGGTTGTCAAGTGTTTTCGCTCGACGATTCCATTCTTGGGTGGTTGGTTTGGCCCTTGTTCCAGTAACTCGAATTCTAGCCCGGTATATCCCATTTTAATCTTACACGAACCTTACGCCTTTTTTACTCTCTGATCGAGGTTCTCGGCATTGAAAAATCTTCGTAAATTAAATCACACATGTATATGTTGATATTTAAGAGATATACAGTCAAGAAAATCAAGGGCAATGGTGATACATATGCGGATTAGACACAAAAAAAAAACACTCAACAAATGGCTACAATTTAAGGAATGTGTTTACTGACGGCATCAGATTCCTAATTGATAAAAAAAGGTCTTGTGGTAAGAAAAGCTGCTTCTAGGAGGTTGTCAAGTGTTTTCGCTCGACGATTCCATTCTTGGGTGGTTGGTTTGGCCCTTGTTCCTGTAACTCGAATCCTAGCCCGCTATATCCCATTTTAATTTTACACCATTGTGAACCTTACGCCTTTTTTACTCTCTGATCGAGATTCTCGGCATTGAAAAATCTTCGTAAACTTAATCACACGTGTATATGTTGATATTTAAGATATATACAGTTAAGAAAATCAAGGGCAATGGTTATATATATGCGGATTAGATACCAAAAAAAATCACTCAACAAATGGCTACAATTTAAGGAATGTGTTTAGAGACGGCATCAGATTCCTAATTGATGGAGAAAGGTCTGGTGGCAAGAAAAGCTGCTTCTTGGAGGTTGTCAAGTGTTTTCGCTCGACGATTCCATTCTTGGGTGGTTGGTTTGGCCCTTGTTCCTGTAACTCGAATCCTAGCCCGGTATATCCCATTTTAATTTGACACGATTGTGAACCTTACACCTTTTTTACTCTCTGATCGAGGTTCTCGGCATTGAAAAATCTTCGTAAACTAAATTACACGTGTATATGTTGATATTTAAGAGATATACAGTCAAGAAAATCAAGGGCAATGGTGATATATATGCGGATTAGACACCAAAAAAAAAAACACTCAACAAATGGCAAGAATTTGAGGAATGTGTTTAGTGACGGCATCAGATTCCTAATTGATGGAGAAAGGTCTGGTGGCAAGAAAAGCTGCTTCTAGGAGGTTGTCAAGTGTTTTCGCTCGACGATTCCATTCTTGGGTGGTTGGTTTGGCCCTTGTTCCTGTAACTCGAATTATAGCCCGGTATATCCCATTTTAATCTTACACCATTGTGAACCTTAAGCCTTTTTTACTCTCTGATCGAGGTTCTCGGCATTGAAAAATCTACGTAAACTAAATCACACGTGTATATGTTGATATTTAAGAGATATACAGTCAAGAAAATCAAGGGCAATGGTGATATATATGCGGATTAGACACAAAAAAAACACTCAACAAATGGCTACAATTTAAGGAATGTGTTTAGTAACGACATCAGATTCCTAATTGATGGAGAAAGGTCTGGTGGCAAGAAAAGCTGCTTCTAGGAGGTTGTCAAGTGTTTTCGCTCGACGATTCCATTCTTAGGTGGTTGGTTTGGCTCTTGTACCTGTAACTCGAATCCTAGCCCGTTATATCCCATTTTAATTTTACACCATTGTGAACCTTACGCCTTTTTTATTCTCTGATCGAGATTCTCGGCATTGAAAAATCTTCGTAAACTAAATCACACGTGTATATGTTGATATTTAAGATATATATAGTCAAGAAAATCAAGGGCAATGGTGATATATATATGCGGATTAGATACCAAACAAAAATCACTCAACAAATGGCTACAACTTAAGGAATGTGTTTAGAGACGGCATCAGATTCCTAATTGATGGAGAAATGTCTGGTGTTAAGAAAAGCTGCTTCTAGGAGGTTGTCAAGTGTTTTTGCTCGATGATTCCATTGTTGGGTGTTTGGTTTGGCATGTGTTCCTGTAACTCGAATCCAAGCCCGGTATATCCAATTTAATTTTACACCATTGTGAACCGTACGCCTTTTTTACTCTCTGATCGAGGTTCTCGGCATTGAAAAATCTTCGTAAACTAAATCACACGTGTATATGTTGATATTTATGAGATATACAGTCAAGAAAATCAAGGGCAATGGTGATATATTTGCGGATTAGACACCAAAAAAAAATCACTCAACAAACGGCTACAATTTAAGAAATGTGTTTAGAGACGGCATCAGATTCTTAACTGATGGGGAAAGGTCTGGTGGCAAGAAAAGCTGCTTCTTGGAGGTTGTCTTGTGTTTTCGCTCGAAGATTCCATTCTTGGTTGGTTGGTTTGGCCCTTGTTCGTGCAACTCGAATCCTAACCCGGTATATCCCATTTTAATTTTACATCATTGTGAACCTTACGCCTTTTTTACTCTCTGATAGAGGTTCTCGGCATTGAAAAATCTTCGTAAACTAAATCACACGTGTATATGCTGATATTTAGGAGATATACAGTCAAGAAACTCAAGGGCAATGGTGATATATATGCGGATTAGACACAAAAAAATACTCAACAAATGGCTAAAATTTAAGGAATGTGTTTAGTGACGGCATCAGATTCTTAATTGATGGAGAAAGGTCTGGTGGTAAGAAAAGCTGCTTCTAGGAGGTTGTCAAGTGTTTTCGCTCGACGATTCCATTCTTGGGTGGTTGGTTTGGCCCTTGTTCGTGCAACTCGAATCCTAACCCGGTATATCCCATTTTAATTTTACATCATTGTGAACCTTACGCCTTTTTTACTCTCTGATCGAGGTTCTCGGCATTGAAAAATCTTTGTAAACTAAATCACACGTGTATATGCTGATATTTAAGAGATATACAGTCAATAAAATCAAGGGCAATTGTGATATATATGCGGATTAGACACAAAAAAAAAACACTCAACAAATGGCTACAATTTAAGGAATGTGTTTAGTGACAGCATCAGATTCCTAATTGATGGAGAAAGGTCTGGTGGTAAGAAAAGCTGCTTCTAGGAGGTTGTCAAGTGTTTTCACTCGACGATTCCATTCTTCGGTGGTTGGTTTGGCCCTTCTTCCTATAACTCGAATCCTAGCCCGGTATATCCCGTTTTAATTTTACACCATTGTGAACCTTACGCCTTTTTTACTCTCTGGTCGAGGTTCTCGGCATTGAAAAATCTTCGTAAACTAAATCACACGTGTATATGTTGATATTTAAGAGATATACAGTCAAGAAAATCAAGGGCAATGGTGATATATATATATGCGGATTAGACACCAAAAAAATCACTCAACAAATGGCTACAATTTAAGGAATGTGTTTAGAGATGGCATCAGATTCCTAATTGATGGAGAAAGGGCTGGTGGCAAGAAAAGCTGCTTCTAGGAGGTTGTCAAGTGTTTTCGCTCGACGATTCCATTCCTGGGTGGTTGGTTTGGCCCATGTTCCTGTAACTCGAATCCTAGCCCGGTATATCCCATTTTAATTTTACACCATTGTGAACCTTACACCTTTTTTACTCTCTGATCGAGGTTCTCGGCATTGAAAAATCTTCGTAAACTAAATCACACGTGTATATGTTTACATTTAAGAGATATACAGTCAAAAAAATCAAGGGCAATGGTGATATATATATATGCGGATTAGACACCAAAAAAAACATTCAACAAATGGCTACAATTTAAGGAATGTGTTTCGTGACGGCATCAGATTCCGAATTGATGGAGAAAGGTCTGATGGTAAGAAAAGCCGCTTCAAGGAGGTTGTCAAGTGTTGTCGCATGACGATTCCATTCTTGGGTGGTTGGTTTGGCCCTTATTCCTGTAACTCGAATCCTAGCCCGGTATATCCCATTTTAATTTTACACCATTGTGAACCTTACGCCTTTTTTACTCTCTGATCGAGGTTCTCGGCAATGAAAAATCTTCGTAAACTAAATCACACGTGTATATGTTGATATTTAAGAGATATACAGTCAAGAAAATCAAGGGCAATGGTGATATATATGCGGATTAGACACCAAAAACAAAACACTCCACAAATGGCTATAATTTAAGGAATGTGTTTAGTGACGGCATCAGATTCCTAATTGATGGAGAAAGGTCTGATGGCAAGAAAACCTGCTTCTAGGAGATTGTCAAGTGTTTTCGCTCGACGATTCCATTTTTGGGTGGTTGGTTTGGCCCTTTTTCCTGTAACTCGAATCCTAGCCCGGTATATCCCATTTTAATTTTACACCATTGTGAACCTTACGCCTTTTTTACTCTCTGATAGAGGTTCTCGGCATTTAAAAATCTTCGAAAACTAAATCACACGTGTATATGCTGATATTTAAGAGATATACAGTCAAGAAAATCAAGGGCAATGGTGATATATATGCGGATTAGACACAAAAAAAATACTCAACAAATGGCAAAAATTTAAGGAATGTGTTTAGTGACGGCCTCAGATTCCTTATTGATGGAGAAAGGTCTGGTGGAAAGAAAAGCTGCTTCTAGGAGGTTGTCAAGTGTTTTCGCTCGACGATTCCATTCTTGGGTGGTTGGTTTGGCCCTTGTTCGTGCAACTCGAATCCTAGCCTGGTATATCCCATTTTAATTTTACATCATTGTGAACCTTACGCCTTTTTTACTCTCTGATCGAGGTTCTCGGTATTGAGAAATCTTTGTAAACTAAATCACACGTGTATATGTTGACATTTAAGATATATACAGTCAAGAAAATCAAGGGCAAAGGTGATATATATGCGGATTAGACACAAAAAAAAAACACTCAACAAATGGCTACAATTTAAGGAATATGTTTAGTGACAGCATCAGATTCCTAATTGATGGAGAAAGGTCTGGTGGTAAGAAAAGCTGCTTCTAGGAGGTTGTCAAGTGTTTTCACTCGACGATTCCATTCTTCGGTGTTTGGTTTGGCCCTTCTTCCTATAACTCGAATCCTAGCCCGGTATATCCCATTTTAATTTTACACGATTGTGAACCTTACGCCTTTTTTACTCTCTGGTCGAGGTTCTCGGCATTGAAAAATCATCGTAAACTAAATCACACGTGTATATGTTGATATTTAAGAGATATACAGTCAAGAAAATCAAGGGCAATGGTGATATATATGCGGATTAGACACCAAAAAAATCACTTAACAAATGGCTACAATTTAAGGAATGTGTTTAGAGATGGCATCAGATTCCTAATTGATGGAGAAAGGGCTGGTGGCAAGAAAAGCTGCTACTAGGAGGTTGTCAAGTGTTTTCGCTCGACGATTCCATTCTTGGGTGGTTGGTTTGGCCCTTGTTCCTGTAACTCGAATCCTAGCCCGGTATATCCCATTTTAATTTTACACCATTGTGAACCTTACACCTTTTTTACTGTTGGTGCATGTTTGTGACAACAGCTTATATTTGGTCTTTGGATATCTTGTAATTAGTTAAACGATAAACAGTTAGCGGGTTTAGCTTTGTATTTGTGAGATAATAGAGTTTGGGCTAAACAAAACCCAGTTGGGTAAAGGGTGGACGAAATGGGCTTGCCCATGTAGGAAACCTTAGCCCATGTAGCAACCTTGTGTTATATAAACAAGGTTAGGCTTTAGGGTTTAGGTTAATCAGCCAAAACAGTTTGTGAGAGAGAGCAATTTCGTGAGAGCATAGCTTGGACGAAATTGTGTTAGGTTTTTGATTGATTGTAATTCAGTTTGATTGATAATCAATAGAAAACTCGGATTGAAAGTGTCTTGCTGTTCCTACACGTTTCTGCTTATTCTGATCAAGAGGATTCCGCACTCTTGATCGGATTGACAATTCTGTGAAGATCCATACGACTCAAGGGGACCTACAATTGGTATCAGAGTGTTAGGCTCTTGAAGGCTCGGTTCAGAATTGTGATCTGCAGATTTCGGGTGGAAGGGTTTAAATTTTCGAAATTTTTTAAACCTGAAATTAGGGTTTCGAGGTTTCTTGAGTTTTGATAATTTTCAACGAATTTGTTTGTGTTTGATCAGTTTGTTTGTTGAGTTTTGCTGATTTGCAGGTTTTCGGGACGATTTCTGTTGTATTTTGACGAGTATTTGGCTGGAATTCGAAGACAGTTCTTCGTGTTCATCATATTATTTTTGAAAATTACTGATTATTTTGTTGTTTCGATTCTGCAGGAAGGTGTTGGTAGAATCTGGAAAATCTCAGAAATTTGAAAAAGATTGAATTTCCATATTCTGGGTGGCGAAATTAACAAATTCGCAGACTGGACCTGCGAATTTAACTGACTTGCGAACTTACCGGCGAACCTAAAATCCAAAGGCGACTTTGGTAACCGTGTAATTGTCCACAGCGAAATTACCACGGTTTTCAGCGACTTTACAGTTGTCGTTACAGCGAAATTAAGCAGCATACTTGACCAGCGAATTTGACTGATTTACCAGCGAAATTATCTGATTTACCAGCAAAATTATAAGCAGCATACTTGACTAGCGAATTTGACTGATTTACCAGCGAAATTATCTGATTTACCTGCGAAATTATAAGCAAATTTAAAAACCAGCGAATTTAACAGGGTGGAATTTCAGTTGGCAAGCGTCGATAAAATTTCAGTGTTTTGCAAATAGAAATTGATCCGTAGCCCGGTTTTCGACATTATATATCATTGGATTTGTCTTTTCGAGACGATTCTAAAGGTGTAATTTGGTAACCACTATTTTCGGAGATTTTTTGTACGGTTTTCTCAGTCTGCAACGTTTAAAATGTCAAACATGTTGAATCTGAAAGCACCTAAGATGATGAAGGTGGAGAATTATCTTACATGGAAGGACAATTTCAAATCCTTCATTGAATCTCAGGATGCACGCATGTGGATCTGTATTGAAGATGGGTACATAAACCCAACACACGATTATGAGGCCAGACCACGTAGAACAGACTATGTGAACATGAAAGAGGATGATAAAAAGATGTATGAGGCTGAAAAGAGAGCCTTGGCTGCGATAAAGATGTCCTTACCTGATAGCATCAAGCATACCTTCAAAAGCGATAATTCAAAGGATATGTGGGATGCATTACAAAAGCGATATCAGGGGAATGAGAGTGCCACTCAGTCATTCATGGCAGAGATAGTGCCAGTTGATGAAGCTGAAACTACTGTGAGTGATGCTGAATCTGAAGTGAAAAATGCTGAAGCTCAAGTGAAGAATGCTGAAGCAAAAGTGGATGTTGAAGTAGAGAAAGAGAGTGAAGCTGAACAGGTTGTTGCTGATGAAACCTCAGAAGTTCATGTGAAAGAGGTACAATCTATTTCTGTGTGTTTGAGATGTCGTGAACTACAGGGTGAGGTTGACAGGTTGTCAACACAAAACCAAAGTCTGGTTAGTGAGATGTCTAACATAAAGGAAGCAAACTTTTTTGCTAAAAGAAATGAATCGTCATACTTGAAGAAGATAAAAGGTTGTGAAGCTGAAATTGAAGCTTTAACTTGCAAATTAAATGAAAAACTTCAAGTCATAGACTTAGCTCATGAAATGATGGCTGAGAAAACAAAAGAGATTTCTGAAAAATGCAAAGAGTTGTCAGATGCACAACTCAAAATTGTTGAACTTGAAAAGAAATTGAGTCAATTCAGAGATTCGTCTTTTGTAATGAAACACATGATGGGTGGGTTAAACAAGAGTAATGACAAGACCAGTGTGGGCTTCCAGGGCTTTAATGAAGTTCCACCTCCTCTTAGTCATGACTATTCATTCCTGCCTAGTGAAGATGAGCTAGCAGACTTTATGGCATCTGGACCAAGTAGTTTTCCATCCACATCAAGTCAAGGTGATGGATCTGAGAGTGATGATGCTAAGGAAAACAATAACAAGGAACCTTTGAGAAAGAAAAATTCACCGCCTAAGAATAAAAATCAAGCTTTTGTTAAAAAGATTAATTTTGTTCAAGGTCGTGATATGAAAAATGGAACAACTGTTATTGAAACAGAATCAAATGTAGAGTTTGCTAAAAATAAAAACAAAGAGAAATCTGAAATCAAGCAAACTAAACAAGGTTTATCCAAGGGATCATCACCATCTGATAAGGGATCTACCTCAGAGACTCCAGCTAAGAAGTCTTTGAAAAGGAGATCGTGCTTCAAGTGTCACACAAAGGGACATGTAGCTAGCTGTTGTCCTAACAAAAAGAGTGAAGCACAACTTAGTGAAAAACAGAGAGGGAAATTACCAGAGAAGAAAGGTGATAGTGAGGAGAAAGGCTCAAATTCTCAAAAGAAATCTGCTCCTAAGCAACCAGAGAATGTTGCTGTTGGTGTAGATAAGGCTGAAAAAGGAACTCCACAAGTTCCACGTTTTCAAAGAAATCAACCTAGATTTCAGCCTAGATCTCCACCAGGCGGATATGAGAGACCTAGAAGCAGTTCACCTAGAATGAACAATTTTAATGGAAATACAAATAATTTCAGGAGTCAAGGTCAATATCAAAATCGATACCAAAATAATGGTGGTCGAACTTTTTATAACAATGGCTTTAGAAATTACAACAATAATGCTTCTTGGAATCAAAATTCAAGATATCAAAATCAAAATTTTCAAAGGTCAAATAGTCCAAACACATATAGGAACCCTCAGGACCATAGACCTTATGGAAATCAAAATCAAATTCCATCAACAGGTCTGAGATCCAAGACTCCTGTTAGGAGTAATGGATATTGGATGGATGTTCAAATAGTTGGGGAATTTGGACGACCCAAGACCATTAAGGCTTGGGTCCCCCAATCTAACTAATTTTTTAGTTGGTGTGTGCAGGAGCTGCTAAGGAGGATTATCAACTTATGTTGATAGTGGCTGCTCTAGGCATATGAAAGGGGATGTGAGATTGTTAATATATATATATATATATATATTAATTGATTTAAATTGAAGTTCAAAGTGCTGAGTTGATACACTAGATAACCTGGCAGATCTTTATACTAAAGCTTTTGACAGGGCTCGCTTTGAACATTTAGTCGAACTCAACGGGATGAGGAATCCTGAATAACTGGTTTTTCATAAGAATTTTTGTAAATAGTTTACTGTTTTTCTTAAAAATCAAAAATACAAAAACATTGAAAAATAAAAAACATAAAAAAAATAGAAAAATAAAAAATGAGTTATCACTGTGTGAAAAAGGAGAAATGATAGTACATCAGCCAGTTAGACTGTCACACTGAAATTGAACCTAAATTGCTTAAGTGTGATAGCAGCTTCATCATATGATGTACCAGTAGGCAAAACGCATGAAATAATCAACTTACCAATGTGATATAAACTTAAATGAACTGAATATGAGTGGGGAACACATCAGTGGTGTATGGTTTAATGACCTTAAATCTTGCGTTGATAGATTGCCAAAATCTGAAGTTTTGGGTCTTTATACTTTGATTTCATCTGGGGATATCAGGGGTGTCCTTCTGCTGCATCCAGATACATGCTGACCTAGGCACAACCAGGATATCTTAAAAGAGCAAAAAATGCCAAATCCCATATATGAAGAAGCTCTCAAAGAGAGTCATTCAAAATGTGCAAAATGCATAAATCGTACCAAAAATGGTATTTGTCATAGCCCTCGTTAGATATTTTGGTCTCTTTGCTGTACGGAAGTACTGACCTGTTCACCAATTATCTAAACGTTGAAAAATAAAACGGATGAATTCAGTATACTCACCTACTACGATGAATCTTTGTGCATACCTTGATCGCGGGGGTATATTCTGAAGTGGGACACACTAGTATCTCAGTAATTAAAATTACCTTAACGTATCATACGGTAATGGTACTTGAAATGTTCATGCATTTTTTTTAAGTGGACAAACATACTGGTAATCGTCTTGGACTGCTTTTCACGAAACATTAAATAAAGAATTATCTAATTGTGTGAAACAGTTTGATTGTGCTGATATGATCTTCTTACCAGTGATTCTCACAAAAATAGAGTGTTTATTGCTTTTGTTATTTACTTGCTTTCAGAAAATATAAAAATCTAAAAATAGTGTCTTTTTCTGTTAAAAATTCTTAACGTACGGAAAACTGTTATTCTTGGAGGAATTGTTACTGATAGGGGGAGACGGTGTTGGAAAGTGAGTTCAAAATTTTAAATCATGCGGGTTATAGGGTGTGTGATTAAAAGTTTTGCGTGTTGGTGAAGAAATCGAAAATGCTTAATCTGTGATATAATCTCTTGAAAAATAATAATTTATTTAACTTTGTTGAAAAAATCTTATGGTTTCTCGAGATGTTTGTTTTATAGTATACAGATTGAAGCAGTGTGTTGCTGAGAAGTTAAAGTGATGAGTTGCTGTGAAGATGAGAGTTTGATTGGATGCATGGTAGAACCTCCTTTCTACATTGCACACAAAGTGAAGAGTTTGAAGATTGCTATACAAATGCTGAACTGGAGTTTACTCAAACGCTAAAGTTTTGAAGATTTGGTGATTGGATGCATCAGCTTAGGGGGAGTCTGTTGCTGACAGAAGCTATTGAAGCTGAAGCTATCCAAAGACCAAAGAGAGCGCAAGATTACATGAAGATTGCAAGAAGACTGAAGACAAAGTAATTTTATGAAGCTATTGTCAAGGGGGAGTTTGTTGGTGCATGTTTGTGACAACAGCTTAGATTTGGTCTTTGGATATCTTGTAATTAGTTAAACGATAAACAGTTAGCGGGTTTAGCTTTGTATTAGTGAGATAATAGAGTTTGGGCTAAACAAAACCCAGTTGGGTAAAGGGTGGACGAAATGGGCTTGCCCATGTAGGAAACCTTAGCCCATGTAGCAACCTTGTGTTATATAAACAAGGTTAGGCTTTAGGGTTTAGGTTAATCAGCCAAAACAGTTTGTGAGAGAGAGCAATTTCGTGAGAGCATAGCTTGGACGAAATTGTGTTAGGTTTTTGATTGATTGTAATTTAGTTTGATTGATAATCAATAGAAAACTCGGATTGAAAGTGTCTTGCTGTTCCTACACGTTTCTGCTTATTCTGATCAAGAGGATTCCGCAATCTTGATCGGATTGACAATTCTGTGAAGATCCATACGACTCAAGGGGACCCACATTTACTCTCTGATCGAGGTGCTCGGCATTGAAAAATCTTCGTAAACTAAATCACACGTGTATATGTTTACATTTAACAGATATACAGTCAAGAAAATCAAGGGCAATATTGATATATATATATATATATATATATATATGCGGATTAGACACCAAAAAAAACACTCAACAAATGGCTACAATTTAAGGAATGTGTTTCGTAATGGCATCAGATACCTAATTGATGGAGAAAGCTCTGATGGTAAGAAAAGCTGCTTCAAGGAGGTTGTCAAGTGTTTTCGCACGACGATTCCATTCTTGGGTGGTTGGTTTGGCCCTTGTTCGTATAACTCGAATTCTAGCCCGGTATATCCCATTTTAATCTTACACCATTGTGAACCTTAATCCTTTTTTACTCTCTGATCGAGGTTCTCGGCATTGAAAAATCTTCATAAACTAAATCACACGTGTATATGTTGATATTTAAGAGATATACAGTCAAGAAAATCAAGGGTAACGGTGATATATATGCGGATTAGACACAAAAAAAAAACACTCAACAAATGGCTACAATTTAAGGAATGTGTTTAGTAACGACATCAGATTCCTAATTGATGGAGAAAAGTCTGGTGGCAAGAAAAGCTGCTTCTAGGAGGTTGTCAAGTGTTTTCGCTCGACGATTCCATTCTTGGGTGGTTGGTTTGGCCCTTGTTCCTGTAACTCAAATCCTAGCCCGGTATATCCCATTTTAATCTAACACCATTGTGAACCTTGTGCCTTTTTTATTCTCTGATCGAGGTTCTCGGCATTAAAAAATCTTCGTAAACTAAATCACACGTGTATATGTTGACATTTAAGAGATATACAGTCAAGAAAATCAAGGGCAATGGTGTTATATATGCGGATTAGACAAAAAAAAAACACTCAACAAATGGCTAAAATTTAAGGATTGTGTTTATTGACGGCATTAGATTCCTAATTGATGGAGAAAGGTCTGGTGGTAAGAAAAGCTGCTTCTAGGAGGTTGTCAAGTGGTTTCGCTCGACGATTCCATTCTGGGGTGGTTGGTTTAGCCCTTGTTCCTGTAACTCGAATCCTAGTCCGGTATATCCCATTTTAATTTTACATCATTGTGAACCTTACGCCTTTTTTACTCTATGATCGAGGTTCTTGGTATTGAAAAATCTTCGTAAACTAAATCACACGTGTATATGTTGACATTTAAGAGATATACATTCAAGAAAATCAAGGGCAATGGTAATATATATGCGGATTAGACACCAAAAAACAACAATCAACAAATGGCTACAATTTAAGGAATGTGTTTAGTGATGGCATCAGATTCCTAATTGATGGAGAAAGGTCTGGTGGCAAGAAAAGCTGCTTCTAGGAGGTTGTCAAGTGGTTTCGCTCGACGATTCCATTCTTGGGTGGTTGGTTTGGCCCTTATTCCTGTAACTCGAATCCTAGCCCGGTAGGAGGTTGTCAAGTGTTTTCGCTCGACGATTCCATTCTTGGGTGGTTAGTTTGGCCCTTGTTCCTGTAACTCAAATCCTAGCCCGGTATATCCCATTTTAATCTTACACCATTGTGAACCTTGCACCTTTTTTACTCTCTGATCGAGGTTCTCGGCATTGAAAAATCTTCGTAAACTAAATCACATGTGTATATGTTGATATTTAAGAGATACACAGTCAAGAAAATCAAGGGCAATGGTGATATATATGCGGATTAGACACCAAAAAAAAAAACACTCAACAAATGGCTACAATTTAAGGAATGTGTTTAGTGACGGCATCAGATTCCTAATTGATGGAGAAAGGTCTGGTGGCAAGAAAACCTGCTTCTAGGAGGTTGTCAAGTATTTTCGCTCGACGATTCCATTCTTGGGTGGTTGGTTTGGCCCTTGTTCCTGTAACTCGAATCCAAGCCTGGTATATCCCATTTTAATTTTACACCATTGTGAACCTTACGCCTTTTTTACTCTCTGATAGAGGTTCTCGGCATTGAAAAATCTTGGTAAACTAAATCACACGTGTATATGTTGATATTTAAGAGATATACAGTCAAGAAAATCAAGGGCAATGGTGATATATATGCGGATTAGACACAAAAAAAAAAAAAAACACTCAACAAATGGCTAAAATTTAAGGAATGTGTTTAGTGACGGCATCAGATTCCTAATTGATGGAGAAAGGTCTGGTGGTAAGAAAAGCTTCTTCTAGGAGGTTGTCAAGTGTTTTCGCTCGACGATTACATTCTTGGGTGGTTGGTTTGGCCCTTGTTCCTGTAACTCGAATCCTAGTCCGGTATATCCCATTTTAATATTACATCATTGTGAACCTTACGCCCTTTTTACTGTCTGATCGAGGTTCTCGGTATTGAAAAATCTTCGTAAACTAAATCACACGTGTATATGTTGACATTTAAGAGATATACAGTCAAGAAAATCAAGGGCACTGGTGATATATATGCGGATTAGACACCAAAAAAAAACACTCAACAAATGGCTACAATTTAAGGAATGTGCTTAGTGACGGCATCAGATTCCTAATTGATGGAGAAAGGTCTGGTGGCAAGAAAAGCTGCTTCTAGGAAGTTGTCAAGTGTTTTCGCCCGACGATTCCATTCTTGGGTGGTTAGTTTGGCCCTTGTTCCTGTAACTCGAATCCTAGCCCGGTATATCCCATTTTAATCTTACACCATTGTGAACCTAACGCCTTTTTTACTCTCTGGTCGAGGTTCTCGGCATTGAAAAATCTTCGTAAACTAAATCACACGTGTATATGTTGATATTTAAGAGATATACAGTCAAGAAAATCAAGGGCAATGGTGATATATATGCGGATTAGACACCAAAAAAAACACTCAACAAATGGCTACAATTTAAGGAATGTGTTTAGTGACGGCATCAGATTCCTAATTGATGGAGAAAGGTCTGGTGGCAAGAAAACCTGCTTCTGGGAGGTTATCAAGTGTTTTCGCTCGACGATTCCAATCTTGGGTGGTTGGTTTAGCCCTTTTTCCTGTAACTCGAATCCAAGCCCGGTATATCCCATTTTAATTTTACACCATTGTGAACCTTACGCCTTTTTTACTCTCTGATAGAGGTTCTCGGCACTGAAAAATCTTCGTAAACTAAATCACACGTGTATATGTTTATATTTAAGAGATATACAGCCAAGAAAATCAAGGGCTTTGGTGATATATATGCGGATTAGACACAAAAAAAAAAACACTCAACAAATGGCTAAAATTTAAGGAATGTGTTTAGTGCTGGCATCAGATTCCTAATTGATGGAGAAAGGTCTGGTGGCAAGAAAAGCTGCTTCTAGGAGGTTGTCAAGTGGTTTCGCTCGACGATTCCATTCTTGGGTGGTTGGTTTGGCCCTTGTTCCTGTAACTCGAATCCTAGCCCGGTAGGAGGTTGTCAAGTGTTTTCGCTCGACGATTCCATTCTTGGGTGGTTGGTTTGGCCCTTGTTCCTGTAACTCAAATCTTAGCCCGGTATATCCCATTTTAATCTTACACCATTGTGAACCTTGCGCCTTTTTTACTCTCTGATCGAGGTTCTCGGCATTGAAAAATCTTCGTAAACTAAATCACACGTGTATATGTTGATATTTATGAGATATAAAGTCAAGAAAATCAAGGGCAATGGTGATATATATGCGGCTTAGACACCAAAAAAAAAACACTCAACAAATTGCTACAATTTAAGGAATGTGTTTAGTGATGGCATCAGATTCCAAATTGATGGAGAAAGGTCTGGTGGCAAGAAAAGCTGCTTCTAGGAGGTTGTCAAGTGTTTTCGCTCGACGATTCCATTCTTGGGTGGTTAGTTTGGCCCTTGTTCCTGTAACTCAAATCCTAGCCCAGTATATCCCATTTTAATCTTACACCATTGTGAACCTACGCCTTTTTTACTCTCTGTTCAAGGTTCTCGGCATTGAAAAATCTTCGTAAACTAAATCACACGTCTATATGTTGTTATTTAAGAGATACACAGTCAAGAAAATCAAGGGCAATGGTGATATATATGCGGATTAGACACCAAAAAAAACACTCAACAAATGGCTACAATTTAAGGAATGTGTTTAGTGACGGCATCAGATTCCTAATTGATGGAGAAAGGTCTGGTGGCAAAAAAAGCTGCTTCTAGGACGTTGTCAAGTGTTTTCGCTCGACGATTCCATTCTTGGGTGGTTGGTTTATCCCTTGTTCCTGTAACTTGAATCCTAGCCCGGTGGGAGGTTGTCAAGTGTTTTCGCTCGACGATTCCATTATTGGGTGGTTGGTTTGGCCCTTGTTCCTGTAACTCAAATCCTAGCCCGGTTTATCTCATTTTAATCTTACACCATTGTGAACCTTGCGCCTTTTTTACTCTCTGATCGAGGTTCTCGGCATTGAAAAATCTTCGTAAACTATAACACACGTGTATATGTTGACATTTAAGAGATATATAGTCAAGAAAATCAAGGGCAATGGTGTTATATATGCGGATTAGACACAAAAAAACACTCAACAAATGGCTAAAATTTAAGGAATGTGTTTATTGACGGCATTAGATTCCTAATTGATGGAGAAAGGTCTGGTGATAAGAAAAGCTGCTTCTAGGAGGTTGTCAAGTGTTTTCGCTCGACGATTCCATTTATGGGGTGGTTGGTTTGGCCCTTGTTCCTGTAACTCGAATCCTAGTCCGGTATATCCCATTTTAATTTTACATCATTGTTAACCTTACGCCTTTTTTACTCTCTGATCGAGGTTCTCGGTATTGAAAAATCTTCGTAAACTAAATCACACGTGTATATGTTGACATTTAAGAGAAATACAGTCAAGAAAATCAAGGGCAATGGTAATATATATGCGGATTAGACACCAAAAAACAACACTCAACAAATGGCTACAATTTAAGGAATGTGTTTAGTGACGGCATCAGATTCCTAATTGATGGAGAATCGTCTGGTGGCAAGAAAAGCTGCTTCTAGGAGGTTTTCAAGTGTTTTCGCTCAACGATTCCATTCTTTGGTGTTTGGTTTGGCCCTTCTTCCTGTAACTCGAATCCTAGCCCGGTAGGAGGTTGTCAAGTGTTTTCGCTCGACGATTCCATTCTTGGGTGGTTGGTTTGGCCCTTGTTCTGTAACTCAAATCCTAGCCCGGTATATCCCATTTTAATCTTACACCATTGTGAACCTTGCGCCTTTTTTACTCTCTGATCGAGGTTCTCGGCAATGAAAAATCTTCGTAAACTATAACACACGTGTATATGTTGACATTTTAAGAGATATAAAGTCAAGAAAATCAAAGGGCAATGGTGTTATATATACGGATTAGACACAAAAAAAAAACATTCAACAAATGGCTAAAATTTAAGGAATGTGTTTATTGACGGCATTAGATTCCTAATTGATGGAGAAAGGTCTGGTGGTAAGAAAAGCTTCTTCTAGGAGGTTGTCAAGTGTTTTCGCTCGACGATTCCATTCTGGGGTGGTTGGTTTGGCCCTTGTTCCTGTAACTCGAATCCAAGCCCGGTATATCCCATTTTAATTTTACACCATTGTGAACCTTACGCCTTTTTTACTCTCTGATAGAGGTTCTCGGCACTGAAAAATCTTCGTAAACTAAATCACACGTGTATATGTTAATATTTAAGAGATATACAGTCAAGAAAATCAAGGGCTTTGGTTATATATATGCGGATTAGACACAAAAAAAAACACTCAACAAATGGCTAAAATTTAAGGAATGTGTTTAGTGACGGCATCAGATTCCTAATTGATGGAGAAAGGTCTGGTGGTAAGAAAAGCTGCTTCTAGGAGGTTGTCAAGTGTTTTCGCTCGACGATTCCATTCTGGGGTGGTTCGTTTGGCCCTTGTTCCTGTAACTCGAATCCTAGTCCGGTATATCCCATTTTAATTTTACATCATTGTGAACCTTATGCCTTTTTTACTCTCTGATCGAGGTTCTCGAAATTGAAAAATCTTCATAAACTAAATCACACGTGTATATGTTGACATTTAAGAGATATACAGTCAAGAAAATCAAGGGCAATGGTAATACATATGCGGATTAGACACCAAAAAACAACACTCAACAAATGGCTACAATTTAAGGAATGTGTTTAGTGACGGCATCAGATTCCTAATTGATGGAGAAAGGTCTGGTGGCAAGAAAAGCTGCTTCTAGGAGGTTTTCATGTGTTTTCGCTCGACGATTCCATTCTTGGGTGTTTGGTTTGGCCCTTCTTCCTGTAACTCGAATCCTAGCTCGGTAGGAGGTTGTCAAGTGTTTTCGCTCGACGATTCCATTCTTGGGTGGTTGGTTTGGCCCTTGTTCTGTAACTCAAATCCTAGCCCGGTATATCCCATTTTAATCTTACACCATTGTGAACCTTGCGCCTTTTTTACTCTCTGATCGAGGTTCTCGGCATTGAAAAATCTTCGTAAACTATAACACACGTGTATATGTTGACATTTTAAGAGATATAAAGTCAAGAAAATCAAAGGGCAATGGTGTTATATATACGGATTAGACACAAAAAAAAAACATTCAACAAATGGCTAAAATTTAAGGAATGTGTTTATTGACGGCATTAGATTCCTAATTGATGGAGAAAGGTCTGGTGGTAAGAAAAGCTTCTTCTAGGAGGTTGTCAAGTGTTTTCGCTCGACGATTCCATTCTGGGGTGGTTGGTTTGGCCCTTGTTCCTGTAACTCGAATCCAAGCCCGGTATATCCCATTTTAATTTTACACCATTGTGAACCTTACGCCTTTTTTACTCTCTGATAGAGGTTCTCGGCACTGAAAAATCTTCGTAAACTAAATCACACGTGTATATGTTAATATTTAAGAGATATACAGTCAAGAAAATCAAGGGCTTTGGTTATATATATGCGGATTAGACACAAAAAAAAACACTCAACAAATGGCTAAAATTTAAGGAATGTGTTTAGTGACGGCATCAGATTCCTAATTGATGGAGAAAGGTCTGGTGGTAAGAAAAGCTGCTTCTAGGAGGTTGTCAAGTGTTTTCGCTCGACGATTCCATTCTGGGGTGGTTCGTTTGGCCCTTGTTCCTGTAACTCGAATCCTAGTCCGGTATATCCCATTTTAATTTTACATCATTGTGAACCTTATGCCTTTTTTACTCTCTGATCGAGGTTCTCGAAATTGAAAAATCTTCATAAACTAAATCACACGTGTATATGTTGACATTTAAGAGATATACAGTCAAGAAAATCAAGGGCAATGGTAATACATATGCGGATTAGACACCAAAAAACAACACTCAACAAATGGCTACAATTTAAGGAATGTGTTTAGTGACGGCATCAGATTCCTAATTGATGGAGAAAGGTCTGGTGGCAAGAAAAGCTGCTTCTAGGAGGTTTTCATGTGTTTTCGCTCGACGATTCCATTCTTGGGTGGTTGGTTTGGCCCTTCTTCCTGTAACTCGAATCCTAGCTCGGTAGGAGGTTGTCAAGTGTTTTCGCTCGACGATTCCATTCTTGGGTGGTTGGTTTGGCCCTTGTTCTGTAACTCAAATCCTAGCCCGGTATATCCCATTTTAATCTTACACCATTGTGAACCTTGCGCCTTTTTTACTCTCTGATCGAGGTTCTCGGCATTGAAAAATCTTCGTAAACTATAACACACGTGTATATGTTGACATTTTAAGAGATATAAAGTCAAGAAAATCAAAGGGCAATGGTGTTATATATACGGATTAGACACAAAAAAAAACATTCAACAAATGGCTAAAATTTAAGGAATGTGTTTATTGACGGCATTAGATTCCTAATTGATGGAGAAAGGTCTGGTGGTAAGAAAAGCTTCTTCTAGGAGGTTGTCAAGTGTTTTCGCTCGACGATTCCATTCTGGGGTGGTTGGTTTGGCCCTTGTTCCTGTAACTCGAATCCAAGCCCGGTATATCCCATTTTAATTTTACACCATTGTGAACCTTACGCCTTTTTTACTCTCTGATAGAGGTTCTCGGCACTGAAAAATCTTCGTAAACTAAATCACACGTGTATATGTTAATATTTAAGAGATATACAGTCAAGAAAATCAAGGGCTTTGGTTATATATATGCGGATTAGACACAAAAAAAAAAAACACTCAACAAATGGCTAAAATTTAAGGAATGTGTTTAGTGACGGCATCAGATTCCTAATTGATGGAGAAAGGTCTGGTGGTAAGAAAAGCTGCTTCTAGGAGGTTGTCAAGTGTTTTCGCTCGACGATTCCATTCTGGGGTGGTTGGTTTGGCCCTTGTTCCTGTAACTCGAATCCTAGTCCGGTATATCCCATTTTAATTTTACATCATTGTGAACCTTATGCCTTTTTTACTCTCTGATCGAGGTTCTCGAAATTGAAAAATCTTCATAAACTAAATCACACGTGTATATGTTGACATTTAAGAGATATACAGTCAAGAAAATCAAGGGCAATGGTAATATATATGCGGATTAGACACCAAAAAACAACACTCAACAAATGGCTACAATTTAAGGAATGTGTTTAGTGATGGCATCAGATTCCTAATTGATGGAGAAAGGTCTGGTGGCAAGAAAAGCTGCTTCTAGGAGGTTTTCATGTGTTTTCGCTCGACGATTCCATTCTTGGGTGGTTGGTTTGGCCCTTCTTCCTGTAACTCGAATCCTAGCTCGGTAGGAGGTTGTCAAGTGTTTTCGCTCGACGATTCCATTCTTGGGTGGTTGGTTTGGCCCTTGTTCTGTAACTCAAATCCTAGCCCGGTATATCCCATTTTAATCTTACACCATTGTGAACCTTGCGCCTTTTTTACTCTCTGATCGAGGTTCTCGGCATTGAAAAATCTTCGTAAACTATAACACACGTGTATATGTTGACATTTAAGAGATATACAGTCAAGAAAATCAAGGGCAATGGTGTTATATATGCGGATTAGACACAAAAAAAAATACACTCAACAAATGGCTAAAATTTAAGGAATGTGTTTATTGACGGCATTAGATTCCTAATTGATGGAGAAAGGTCTGGTGGTAAGAAAAGCTTCTTCTAGGAGGTTGTCAAGTGTTTTCGCTCGACGATTCCATTCTGGGGTGGTTGATTTGGCCCTTGTTCCAGTAACTCGAATCCAAGCCCGGTAGGAGGTTGTCAAGTGTTTTCGCTCGACGATTCCATTCTTGGGTGGTTGGTTTGGCCCTTGTTCCTGTAACTCAAATCCTAGCCCAGTATATCACATTTTTGTCTTACACCATTGTGAACCTTGCGCCTTTTTTACTCTCTGATCGAGGTTCTCGGCATTGAAAAATCTTCGTAAACTAAATCTCACGTGTATATGTTGATATTTAAGAGATATAAAGTCAAGAAAATCAAGGACAATGGTGATATATATGCGGCTTAGACACAAAAAAAAAACACTCAACAAATTGCTACAATTTAAGGAATGTGTTTAGTGAAGGCATCAGATTCCTAATTGATGGAGAAAGGTCTGGTAGCAAGAAAAGCTGCTTCTAGGAGGTTGTCAAGTGTTTTCGCTCGACGATTCCATTCTTGGGTGGTTGGTTTGGCCCTTGTTCCTGTAACTCGAATCCTAGTCCGGTATATCCCATTTTAATTTTACATCATTGTGAACCTTATGCCTTTTTTACTCTCTGATCGAGGTTCTCGAAATTGAAAAATCTTCATAAACAAAATCACACATGTATATGTTGAAATTTAAGAGATATACAGTTAAGAAAATCAAGGGCAATGGTAATATATATGCGGATTAGACACCAAAAAACAACACTCAACAAATGGCTACAATTTAAGGAATGTGTTTAGTGAAGGCATCAGATTCCTAACTGATGGAGAAAGGTCTGGTAGCAAGAAAAGCTGCTTCTAGGAGGTTGTCAAGTGTTTTCGCTCGACCATTCCATTCTTGGGTGGTTAGTTTAGCCCTTGTTCCTGTAACTCGAATCCTAGCCCGGTAGGAGGTTGTCAAGTCTTTTCGCTCGACGATTCCATTATTGGGTGGTTGGTTTGGCCCTTGTTCCTGTAACTCAAATCCTAGCCCGGTATATCCCATTTTAATCTTACACCATTGTGAACCTTGCGCCTTTTTTACTCTCTGATCGAGGTTCTCGGCATTGAAAAATCTTTGTAAACTATAACACACGTGTATATGTTGACATTTAAGAGATATACAGTCAAGAAAATCAAGGGCATTGGTGTTATATATGCGGATTAGACACAAAAAAAAGCACTCAACAAATGGCTAAAATTTAAGGAATGTGTTTATTGACGGCATTAGATTCCTAATTGATGGAGAAAGGTCTGGTGGTAAGAAAAGCTGCTTCTAGGAGGTTGTCAAGTGTTTTCGCTCGACGATTCCATTCTGGGGTGGTTGGTTTGGCCCTTGTTCCTGTAACTCGAATCCTAGTCCGGTATATCCCATTTTAATTTTACATCATTGTGAACCTTATGCCTTTTTTACTCTCTGATCGAGGTTCTCGGAATTGAAAACCTTCATAAACTAAATCACACGTGTATATGTTGACATTTAAGAGATATACAGTCAAGAAAATCAAGGGCAATGGTAATATATATGCGGATTAGACACCAAAAAACAACACTCAACAAATGGCTACAATTTAAGGAATGTGTTTAGTGACGGCATCAGATTCCTAATTGATGGAGAAAGGTCTGGTGGCAAGAAAAGCTGCTTCTAGGAGGTTTTCATGTGTTTTCGCTCGACGATTCCATTCTTGGGTGGTTGGTTTGGCCCTTGTTCCTGTAACTCGAATCCTAGCTCGGTAGGAGGTTGTCAAGTGTTTTCGCTCGACGATTCCATTCTTGGGTGGTTGGTTTGGCCCTTGTTCTGTAACTCAAATCCTAGCCCGGTATATCCCATTTTAATCTTACACCATTGTGAACCTTGCGCCTTTTTTACTCTCTGATCGAGGTTCTCGGCATTGAAAAATCTTCGTAAACTATAACACACGTGTATATGTTGACATTTAAGAGATATACAGTCAAGAAAATCAAGGGCAATGGTGTTATATATGCGGATTAGACAAAAAAAAAATACACTCAACAAATGGCTAAAATTTAAGGAATGTGTTTATTGACGGCATTAGATTCCTAATTGATGGAGAAAGGTCTGGTGGTAAGAAAAGCTTCTTCTAGGAGGTTGTCAAGTGTTTTCGCTCGACGATTCCATTCTGGGGTGGTTGATTTGGCCCTTGTTCCAGTAACTCGAATCCTAGCCCGGTAGGAGGTTGTCAAGTGTTTTCGCTCGACGATTCCATTCTTGGGTGGTTGGTTTGGCCCTTGTTCCTGTAACTCAAATCCTAGCCCAGTATATCACATTTTTGTCTTACACAATTGTGAACCTTGCGCCTTTTTTACTCTCTGATCGAGGTTCTCGGCATTGAAAAATCTTCGTAAACTAAATCTCACGTGTATATGTTGATATTTAAGAGATATAAAGTCAAGAAAATCAAGGGCAATGGTGATATATATGCGGCTTAGACACAAAAAAAAAACACTCAACAAATTGCTACAATTTAAGGAATGTGTTTAGTGAAGGCATCAGATTCCTAATTGATGGAGAAAGGTCTGGTAGCAAGAAAAGCTGCTTCTAGGAGGTTGTCAAGTGTTTTCGCTCGACCATTCCATTCTTGGGTGGTTAGTTTAGCCCTTGTTGCTGTAACTCGATTCCTAGCCCGGTATATCCCATTTTAATCTTACACCATTGTGAACCTTATGCCTTTTTTACTCTCTGATCGAGGTTCTCGGCATTGAAAAATCTTCGTAAACTAAATCACACGTGTATATGTTGACATTTAAGAGATATACAGTCAAGAAAATCAAGGGCAATGGTGATATATATGCGGATTAGACACCAAAAAAAAAAATAACACTCAACAAATGGCTACAATTTAAGGAATGTGTTTAGTGACGGCATCAGTTTCCTAATTAATGGAGAAAGGTCTGGTGGCAAGAAAAGGTGCTTCTAGGAGGTTGTCAAATGTTTTCGCTCGACGATTCCATTATTGGGTGGTTGGTTTGGCCCTTGTTCCTGTAACTCGAATCCTAGCCCGGTATATCCCATTTTAATTTTACACCGTTGTGAAC
Source organism: Helianthus tuberosus (assembly GCA_030545235.1). Lineage (NCBI taxonomy): Eukaryota > Viridiplantae > Streptophyta > Magnoliopsida > Asterales > Asteraceae > Helianthus > Helianthus tuberosus. Next base: position 37,269 of record JARYGA010031347.1, read on the forward strand.
CTTACGCCTTTTTTACTCTCTGATCGAGGTTCTCGGCATTGAAAAATCTTCGTAAACTAAATCACAAGTGTATATGTTGATATTTAAGAGATATACAGTCAAGAAATCAAGGGCAATGGTGATATATATGCGGACTAGACAACAAAAAAACACTCAACAAATGGCTACAATTTAAGGAATGTGTTTAGTGACGGCATCAGATTCCTAATTGATGGAGAAAGGTCTGGTGGCAAGAAAAGCTGCTTCTAGTAGGTTGTCAAGTGTTTTCGCTCGACGATTCCATTATTGAGTGGTTGGTTTTTCCTTGTTCCTGTAACTCGAATCCTAGCCCGGTATATCCCATTTTAATTTTACACCATTGTGAACCTTACACCTTTTTTACTCTCTGATAGAGGTTCTCGGCATTGAAAAATCTTTGTAAACTAAATCACACGTGTATATCTTGACATTTAAGATATACACAGTCAAGAAAATCAAGGGAAATGGTGATATATATGCGGATTAGACACAAAAAAACACACTCAACAAATGGCTACAATTAAAGGAATGTGTTTAGTGATGCCATCAGATTCCTAATTGATGGAGAAAGGTCTGGTGGTAAGAAAAGCTGCTTCTAGGAGGTTGTCAAGTGTTTTCGCTCGACGATTCCATTCTTGGGTGGTTGGTTTGGCCCTTGTTCCTGTAACTCGAATCCTAGCCCGGCATATCCCATTTTAATCTTACACCATTGTGAACCTTAAGCCTTTTTTACGCTCTGATCGAGGTTCTCGGCATTGAAAAATCTTCGTAAACTAAATCACACGTGTATATGTTGACATTTAAGAGATATACAGTCAACATAATCAAGGGCAATGGTGATATATATACGGATTAGACACAAAAAAAAAACACTCAACAAATGGCTACAATTTAAGGAATGTGTTTAGTGACGGTATCAGATTCCTAATTGATGGAGAAAGGACTGGTGGCAAGAAAAGCTATTTCTAGGAGGTTGTCAGGTGTTTTCGCTCGACGATTCCAATCTTGGGTGGTTGCTTTGGCCCTTGTTCCTGTAACTCGAATCCTAGCCTGATATATCCCATTTTAATTTTACACCATTGTGAACGTTACGCCTTTTTTACTCTCTGATCGAGGTTCTCGGCAATGAAAAATCTTCGTAAACAAAATCACACGTGTATATGTTGATATTTAAGAGATATACAGTCAAGAAAATCAAGGGTAATGGTGATATATATGCGGATTAGACACCAAAAAAATCACTTAACAAATGGCTACAATTTAAGGAATGTGTTTAGTGATGGCATCAGATTCCTAATTGATGGAGAAAGGTCTGGTGGTAAGAAAAGCTGCTTCTAGGAGGTTGTCAAGTATTTTCGCTCGACGATTCCATTCTTGGGTGGTTGGTTTGGCCCTTGTTCCTGTAACTCGAATCCTAGCCCGGTATATCCCATTTTAATTTTACACCATTGTGAACCTTATGCCTTTTTTACTCTCTGATCGAGGTTCTCGGCATTGAAAACTCTTCGTAAACTAAATCACACGTGTATATGTTGACATTTAAGAGATATAAAGTCAAGAAAATCAAGGGCAATGGTGATATATATGCGGATTAGACACAAAAAAAAAACACTCAACAAATAGCTACAATTTAAGGAATGTGTTTAGTGACGGTATCAGATTCCTAATTGATGGAGAAAGGTCTGGTGGCAAGAAAAGCTACTTCTAGGAGGTTGTCAAGTGTTTTCGCTCGATGATTCCATTCTTGGGTGGTTGCTTTGGCCCTTGTTCCTGTAACTCGAATCCAAGCCTGGTATATCCCATTTTAATTTTACACCATTGTGAACCTTACGCCTTTTTTACTCTCTGATAGAGGTTCTCGGCAATGAAAAATCTTCGTAAACAAAATCACACGTGTATATGTTGATATTTAAGAGATATACAGTAAATAAAATCATGGGTAATGGTGATATATATGCGGATTAGACACCAAAAAAAAAAACACTCAACAAATGACAACAATTTAAGGAATGTGTTTAGTGATGGCATCAGATTCCTAATTGATGGAGAAAGGTCTGGTGGCAAGAAAAGCTGCTTCTAGGAGGTTTTCAAGTGTTTTCGCTCGACGATTCCATTCTTAGGTGGTTGGTTTGGCCCTTGTTCCTGTAACTCGAATCCTAGCACGGTATATCCCATTTTAATTTTAACCCATTGTGAACCCTACGCCTTTTTTACTCTCTGATAGAAGTTCTCGGCATTGAAAAATCTTCGTAAACTAAATCACACGTGTATATGTTGATATTTAAGAGATATACAGTCAAGAAAATCAAGGGCAATTGTGATATATATGCGGATTAAACACCCAAAAAAACACTCAACAAATGGCTACAATTTAAGGAATTTGTTTAGTGACGGCATCAGATTCCTAATTGATGGAGAAAAGTCTGGTGGTAAGAAAAGCTGCATCTAGGAGGTTGTCAAGTGATTCACTCGACGATTCCATTCTTGGGTGGTTGGTTTGGACCTGGTTCTTGTAACTCGAATCCTGGCCCGGTATATCCCTTTTTAATTTTACACCATTGTGAACGTACGCCTTTTTTACTCTCTGATCGAGGTTCTCGGCATTGAAAAATCTTGGTAAACTAAATCACATGTGTATATGTTGATAATTAACAGATATACAGTCAAGAAAATCAAGGGCAATGGTGATATATATGCAGATTAGACACCAAAAAAAAAACACTCAACAAATGGCTACAATTTAAGGAATGTGTATAGTGACGACATCAGATCCTAATTGATGGAGAAAGGTCTGGTCGCACGAAAAGCTGCTTCTAGGAGGTTGTCAAGTGTTTTCGCTCGACGATTCCATTCTTGGGTGGTTGGTTTGGCCCATGTTCCTGTAACTCGAATCCTAGCCCGGTATATCCCATTTTAATTTTACACCATTGTGAACCTTACGCCTTTTTTACTCTTAAATCGAGGTTCTCGGCATTGAAAAATCTTCGTAAACTAAATCACACGTGTATATGTTGACATTTAAGAGATATACAATCAAGAAAATCAAGGGCAATGATGATATATATGCGTATTAGACACCAAAAAAAACACTCAACAAATGGCTACAATTTAAGGAATGTGTTTAGTGACGGCATCAAATTCTTAATTGATTGAGAAAGGTCTGGTGGCAAGAAAAGCTGCTTCTAGGAGGTTGTCAAGTGTTTACGCTCGACGATTCCATTCTTGGGTGGTTGGTTTGGCCCTTGTTCCTGTAACTCGAATCCTAGCCCGGTATATCCCATTTTAATTTTACACCGTTGTGAACCTTACGCCTTTTTTACTCTCTGATCGAGGTTCTCGGCATTGAAAAATCTTCGTAAACTAAATCACAAGTGTATATGTTGATATTTAAGAGATATACAGTCAAGAAATCAAGGGCAATGGTGATATATATGCGGACTAGACAACAAAAAAACACTCAACAAATGGCTACAATTTAAGGAATGTGTTTAGTGACGGCATCAGATTCCTAATTGATGGAGAAAGGTCTGGTGGCAAGAAAAGCTGCTTCTAGTAGGTTGTCAAGTGTTTTCGCTCGACGATTCCATTATTGAGTGGTTGGTTTTTCCTTGTTCCTGTAACTCGAATCCTAGCCCGGTATATCCCATTTTAATTTTACACCATTGTGAACCTTACACCTTTTTTACTCTCTGATAGAGGTTCTCGGCATTGAAAAATCTTTGTAAACTAAATCACACGTGTATATCTTGACATTTAAGATATACACAGTCAAGAAAATCAAGGGAAATGGTGATATATATGCGGATTAGACACAAAAAAACACACTCAACAAATGGCTACAATTAAAGGAATGTGTTTAGTGATGCCATCAGATTCCTAATTGATGGAGAAAGGTCTGGTGGTAAGAAAAGCTGCTTCTAGGAGGTTGTCAAGTGTTTTCGCTCGACGATTCCATTCTTGGGTGGTTGGTTTGGCCCTTGTTCCTGTAACTCGAATCCTAGCCCGGCATATCCCATTTTAATCTTACACCATTGTGAACCTTAAGCCTTTTTTACGCTCTGATCGAGGTTCTCGGCATTGAAAAATCTTCGTAAACTAAATCACACGTGTATATGTTGACATTTAAGAGATATACAGTCAACATAATCAAGGGCAATGGTGATATATATACGGATTAGACACAAAAAAAAACACTCAACAAATGGCTACAATTTAAGGAATGTGTTTAGTGACGGTATCAGATTCCTAATTGATGGAGAAAGGACTGGTGGCAAGAAAAGCTATTTCTAGGAGGTTGTCAGGTGTTTTCGCTCGACGATTCCAATCTTGGGTGGTTGCTTTGGCCCTTGTTCCTGTAACTCGAATCCTAGCCTGATATATCCCATTTTAATTTTACACCATTGTGAACGTTACGCCTTTTTTACTCTCTGATCGAGGTTCTCGGCAATGAAAAATCTTCGTAAACAAAATCACACGTGTATATGTTGATATTTAAGAGATATACAGTCAAGAAAATCAAGGGTAATGGTGATATATATGCGGATTAGACACCAAAAAAATCACTTAACAAATGGCTACAATTTAAGGAATGTGTTTAGTGATGGCATCAGATTCCTAATTGATGGAGAAAGGTCTGGTGGTAAGAAAAGCTGCTTCTAGGAGGTTGTCAAGTATTTTCGCTCGACGATTCCATTCTTGGGTGGTTGGTTTGGCCCTTGTTCCTGTAACTCGAATCCTAGCCCGGTATATCCCATTTTAATTTTACACCATTGTGAACCTTATGCCTTTTTTACTCTCTGATCGAGGTTCTCGGCATTGAAAACTCTTCGTAAACTAAATCACACGTGTATATGTTGACATTTAAGAGATATAAAGTCAAGAAAATCAAGGGCAATGGTGATATATATGCGGATTAGACACAAAAAAAAAACACTCAACAAATAGCTACAATTTAAGGAATGTGTTTAGTGACGGTATCAGATTCCTAATTGATGGAGAAAGGTCTGGTGGCAAGAAAAGCTACTTCTAGGAGGTTGTCAAGTGTTTTCGCTCGATGATTCCATTCTTGGGTGGTTGCTTTGGCCCTTGTTCCTGTAACTCGAATCCAAGCCTGGTATATCCCATTTTAATTTTACACCATTGTGAACCTTACGCCTTTTTTACTCTCTGATAGAGGTTCTCGGCAATGAAAAATCTTCGTAAACAAAATCACACGTGTATATGTTGATATTTAAGAGATATACAGTAAATAAAATCATGGGTAATGGTGATATATATGCGGATTAGACACCAAAAAAAAAACACTCAACAAATGACAACAATTTAAGGAATGTGTTTAGTGATGGCATCAGATTCCTAATTGATGGAGAAAGGTCTGGTGGCAAGAAAAGCTGCTTCTAGGAGGTTTTCAAGTGTTTTCGCTCGACGATTCCATTCTTAGGTGGTTGGTTTGGCCCTTGTTCCTGTAACTCGAATCCTAGCACGGTATATCCCATTTTAATTTTAACCCATTGTGAACCCTACGCCTTTTTTACTCTCTGATAGAAGTTCTCGGCATTGAAAAATCTTCGTAAACTAAATCACACGTGTATATGTTGATATTTAAGAGATATACAGTCAAGAAAATCAAGGGCAATTGTGATATATATGCGGATTAAACACCCAAAAAAACACTCAACAAATGGCTACAATTTAAGGAATTTGTTTAGTGACGGCATCAGATTCCTAATTGATGGAGAAAAGTCTGGTGGTAAGAAAAGCTGCATCTAGGAGGTTGTCAAGTGATTCACTCGACGATTCCATTCTTGGGTGGTTGGTTTGGACCTGGTTCTTGTAACTCGAATCCTGGCCCGGTATATCCCTTTTTAATTTTACACCATTGTGAACGTACGCCTTTTTTACTCTCTGATCGAGGTTCTCGGCATTGAAAAATCTTGGTAAACTAAATCACATGTGTATATGTTGATAATTAACAGATATACAGTCAAGAAAATCAAGGGCAATGGTGATATATATGCAGATTAGACACCAAAAAAAAAACACTCAACAAATGGCTACAATTTAAGGAATGTGTATAGTGACGACATCAGATCCTAATTGATGGAGAAAGGTCTGGTGGCACGAAAAGCTGCTTCTAGGAGGTTGTCAAGTGTTTTCGCTCGACGATTCCATTCTTGGGTGGTTGGTTTGGCCCATGTTCCTGTAACTCGAATCCTAGCCCGGTATATCCCATTTTAATTTTACACCATTGTGAACCTTACGCCTTTTTTACACTTAAATCGAGGTTCTCGGCATTGAAAAATCTTCGTAAACTAAATCACACGTGTATATGTTGACATTTAAGAGATATACAATCAAGAAAATCAAGGGCAATGATGATATATATGCGTATTAGACACCAAAAAAAACACTCAACAAATGGCTACAATTTAAGGAATGTGTTTAGTGACGGCATCAAATTCTTAATTGATTGAGAAAGGTCTGGTGGCAAGAAAAGCTGCTTCTAGGAGGTTGTCAAGTGTTTACGCTCGACGATTCCATTCTTGGGTGGTTGGTTTGGCCCTTGTTCCTGTAACTCGAATCCAAGCCCAGTATATCCCATTTTAATTTTACACCATTGTGAACCTTACGCCTTTTTTACTCTCTGATCGAGGTTCTCGGCATTTAAAAATCTTCGTCAACTAAATCACACTTGTATATGTTGATATTTAAGAGATATACAGTCAAGAAAATCAAGGGCAATGGTGATATATATGCGGATTAGACTCCAAAAAAAATCACTCAACAAATGGCTACAATTTAAGGAATGTGTTTAGTGACGGCATCAGATTCCTAATTGATGGAGAAAGGTCTGGTGGTAAGAAAAGCTGCTTCTAGGAGGTTGTCAAGTGTTTTCGCTTGACGATTCCATTCTTGGGTGGTTGGTTTGGCCCTTGATCCTGTAACTCGAATCCTAGCCCGGTATATCCAATTTTAATTTTACACCATTGTGAACCTTACGCCTTTTTTACTCTCTGATAGAGGGTATCGGCATTGAAAAATCTTCGTAAACAAAATCACACGTGTATATCTTGATATTTAAGAGATATACAGTCAAGAAAATCAAGGGCAACGGTGATATATATGCGGATTAGACACCAAAAAAACACTCAACAAATGGCTACAATTTAAGGAATATGTTTAGTGATGGCATCAGATTCCTAATTGATGGAGAAAGGTCTGGTGGTAAGAAAAGATGCTTCTAGGAGGTTGTCAAGTGTTTTCGCTCGACGATTCCATTCTTGGGTGGTTGGTTTGGCCCTCGTTCCTGTAACTCGAATCCTAGCCCGGTATATCCCATTTTAATTTTACACCATTGTGAACCTTACACCTTCTTTACTCTCTGATCGAGGTTCTAGGCATTAAAAAATATTTGTAAACTAAATCACACGTGTATATGTTGACAATTAAGAGATATACAGTCCAGAAAATCAAGGGCATTGGTGATATATATGCGGGTTAGACACAAAAAAAAATACTCAACAAATAGCTACAATTTAAGGAATGTGTATAGTGACGGCATCAGATTCCTAATTCATGGAGAAAGGTCTGGTGGCAAGAAAAGCTGCTTCTAGGAGATTGTCAAGTGTTTTCGCTCGACGATTCCATTCTTGGGTGGTTGGTTTGGCCCTTGTTCCTGTAACTCGAATCCTAGCCAAGTATATCCCATTTTAATTTTACACCATTGTAAACCTTACGCCTTTTTTACTCTCGGATCGAGGTTCTCGGCATTGAAAAATATTCGTCAACTAAATCACACGTGTATATGTTGACATTTAAGAGATATACAGTCAGGAAAATCAAGGGCAATGGTGATATATATGCGGATTAGACACCAAAAAAAAACACTCAACAAATGGCTACAATTTAAGGAATGTGCTTACTGACGGCATCAGATTCCTAATTGATGGAGAAAGGTCTAGTGGCAAGAAAAGCTGATTCTATGAGGTTGTCAAGTGTTTTCGCTCGACAATTCCATTCTTGGGTGGTTGGTTTGACCCTTGTTCCTGTAACTCGAATCTTAGCCCGGTATATCCCATTTTAATTTTACACCATTGTGAACCTTACGCCTTTTTTACTCTCTGATCGAGGTTCTCGGCATTGATAAATCTTCGTAAACTAAATCACACATGTATATGTTGATATTTAAGAGATATACAGTCAAGAAAATCAAGGGCAATGGTGATATATATGCGGATTAGACACAAAAAAAAATCACTCTACAAATGGCTACAATTTAAGGAATGTGTTTAGTGACGGCATCAGATTCCTAATTGATGGAGAAAGGTCTGGTGGTAAGAAAAGCTGCTTCTAGGAGGTTGTCAAGTGTTTTCGCTCGACGATTTCATTCTTGGGTGGTTGGTTTGGCCCTTGTTCCTATAACTCGAATCCTAGCCCGGTATATCCCATTTTAATTTTACACCATTGTGAACCTTACGCCTTTTTTACTCTCTGATCAAGGTTCTCGGCATTGAAAAATCTTCGTAAACTAAATCACACGTGTATATGTTGATATTTAAGAGATATGCAGTTAAGAAAATCAAGGGCAATGGTGATATATATGCGGATTAGACACCAAAAAAAACACTCAACAAATGGCTACAATGTAAGGAATGTGTTTAGTGATGGCATCAGATTCCTAATTGAAGGAGAAAGGTCTGGTGGTAAGAAAAGCTGCTTCTAGGAGGTTGTCAAGTGTTTTCGCTC
>JARYGA010031348.1:0-19558 GCA_030545235.1 Helianthus tuberosus
ATGCCCGACCAAGCGGTATTTTATATACCGTACCCCAAGCCCGTATAGGGAAAATAAGTTAAAAGTATTTACCTGAGCAAAGTAATAATCGCAATAAGCAAATGCAAGTAGCTTTTACTGGTCCTCCTATTCTGGAACGAAGGTTTATAATAACCTATTAGAATCCTAACGGGTCTTTAATTAAGCCTAAACTTAGACCGGTTAGTTTTCAAGATACGGTTCGTACGCACGATTAAGCGAAGACCGGAATAGAATGTGATTTAGACCCAACAAGTTTGAAGACTTGCTTAATATGGGTATATTATACACATTCTGGATTTTGAGATAAAACCGATAAGGTTTGACCCGTTTCGGCTAATTTATGCAAACTAGTTACATAAACCGAACGCGCAAAAGGCGTAACGGGTAATTATTAGAGCCATATACAGGTTTCCTAAGTTAATATGCCTCAAATATGTTGTGACATCAGTAAGATGTCTTTTATTATGCCCGAAACAAATTTAAACACAAACTATGCCCCGTAGGGGTAGTTTGGTCATTTAAAAGGTTATAAAAGAGTTTAAGTATTTACCCGAGTTACAGGTCTGATATAATCAGAAAAAATACTCAATTTAATAAGTTATAAGAGTAGGGTAGAGTATATATGTGAAATTTATCAATTATAACCAAACTATGCACCGTAGGGGCATTTTGGTAATTTCACATAAGCCGAAAAGCTCAAAACTGAAGTCTGAGTTAAACAACTTTTGCTTACTATTAAAATATTATAATTTACCTCAAATATCAGTAGGTATCAACCTTTGTATGTTTAAAATAGTTTTAGTACATACTATGCGTTAAAAACGCTTAAAATGGCGATTAGAAGCCGTTTCCGGGTTCTATATAGAAATCTGATATTTTTAATATTCCAGAAGGTTTAAAATAATTTATTTATCATATGAAATCAGTAGCAAAAGGTTTGGGGTCAAAAAGATATGTAAAACTCATTTTATAGCCCGAAGGGCAAAACCAACAATTACCGGATTAAGCCTATGACTATAAGTTATGCTCAGCCTAAAATTAATTAAAAATCTTCAAAAATCTTAAAATAATATATTACATCAGTGGGTAAAGAGTTTGATATCAAAAAGTATGTTTAAATAGGCTATACGCTAATTATGTCGTTTAATCGCTAAAGAAGCTTTCTAATTACGCTAATGAGCATAACTCTCAACCTACTCCTCAAACTTATGTCAAATTTTGGGTGCAAGTTTATAAATCAGTAACTAAGGTTTCTACTCTTTTACATTTTCAAAAATCATGTTTTATGGTGAAAAGGGCATAATGGTCAACATATAGGCAATTAACGGAATCATGCATATTAATCGGATAACTAATGAACCGAGGTGTATAATCACAGAGGGTTATACTAGCATGTAACCTGGTCCAATTAAAGCTCTAAGGCATTTCTAAAACATGCTTAAACGGGTCAGAACTGAAAGTCAAAGCAAAAGTCAAATTATGCGACTTTCGGTTCCGAACCGGGTCTCTACTGAAAATTGTCGAGTTGAACATGTTTAGACATGTTCTTACATTCATTACTAAGTTATATTAATGATCAAACAGGTTGTATGGGTTCTACATTGCTAATTATGCATAAATTGTAAATTAAGCATTCTGTTGACTTTTTAATAACAAGTTTGACCCGACATTTGACCTAGTTAGAGTGGGAATCAGAGGGTTCCCTTTTAAGGGTTTATTGCCCACATAATTTCCAACTTATAACTACTTTCAATTCGACTAATCACTGGACCATTAGTGATTAATCGAGAAGTCAACCGTTAATTACGACGGTTTGACTTTTAAGCTTAAACTAAGTAAAAACTCAACTAAGAAAGGTCAAGCAAACTTACTGAAGTCCTATGCACGAAATGTGATCACTTGAGGCTGCTTTGGAGCTCCAGAAATGATCAGGAATGCTGAAGGAAGGTGTGAAGAAATGGTTGCAACCTTGGCCCTTTATATAGTGCTCAAGAACTCATAGATTGTTGACAAACAACTCTAGCAATGTTCCCTGATCACTAACACATGTCCCTATTGTCTAGGAGTCAGGTAGGGGTCGTCCAAATATGAGGAAAATCGAATATAAGGCGGTTACAAGCTCCAGAACAGCAAACAGCCAATAATCTATCGCTGGGCAACCCTTGCGCACCGTAAGGGTATGGCTTGTGGTGCGCAAGCCTTCTGCAGAACCCAAAAATCTTGGCTTTTCAATGTTTCGAAAGGGCAACTGAGTATAAATGATTTTTGGCCGTGTTTTATCAATATGGGGCCTCAAATTTGGGTCATGTACAGTATGCACCACCTTGATATGTGGTGTAAAAGTCTTGGATTCAATTGAAAATGCCATAAACGAAGGTTTACCGTAGGAATTTCCATAGGATTCTATCTTGTGCAATGAATTCAGTTATTGTCAGCATCTACCGGATTGAAGGTATATTAGATGTTCATAATATATACATGGGTCTTGGGATTTATAATTGAGGTCGTTCAGAGGTGAAAATTAACATGACGACACTTTTAAATCCTGCCAAACATCTTTATTAAATCCGAGTTTATAACGCTTTTTGTCTTACATGACACGTGTCGTTATTTCATTGAACACGAATTTTCGAGGTGTTACATCCTCACCCCCTTAAAAGAAATCTCGACCTCGAGATTTACTGAAACAAATTAGGGTACTTTTCTTTCATTGTGGACTCAACCTCCCACGTATATTCGGGACCTCTACGGGCATCCCATTTTACCTTTACAATAGGCACATGCTTCCTTCGAAGCTTCTTAACCTGTCGATCCTCGATCGACAATGGGTTTTCCACAAATTTCAAGCTCTCATCTATAAGCACATCCGTATGTGGTATGACCAGTGATTCATCAGTGAGACACTTTTTCAGATTGCAGATGTGGAATACATTGTGGATTCCACTGAGCTCTTCAGGTAAGTTTAATTTATAGGCAACTGATCCGACACGTTCGATGACCTCGAAAGGTCCTATGTATCTCGGGCTTAGCTTGCCTTTCTTACCAAATCGCATCACTCCCTTCCAGGGTGATACTTTAAGCAAAACTTTATCACCAACTTCGAATTTCATAGGTTTACGCTTTGGATCTGCGTAACTCTTCTGCCTATCTCGGGCAGCTTTGAGACGGTCACGAATCTGGACAATCTTGTCCGTCGTTTCAAAGACTATCTCTGGTCCTGATAATTGGACATCTCCAACTTCCGCCCAACAAACGGGCGTTCTGCACTTTCTACCGTATAATGCCTCAAAAGTCGCAGCCTTTATGCTGGTATGGTAGCTATTGTTGTAGGAGAATTCGATTAACGGAAGGTGGTTATCCCAACTACCACCCAAGTCAATCACACATGCACGAAGCATGTCTTCCAACGTTTGAATAGTACGCTCACTCTGGCCATCCGTCTGAGGATGGTAAGCCGTACTAAAATTTAAACGTGTGCCCAACGATTGTTGGAAACTCTTCCAAAAATGTGACGTGTACCTTGTATCTCTGTCAGAGATAATAGACACTGGTACGCCATGTAAAGCTACAATCTTATCGACGTACAGTTGGGCTAACATGTCGGAGCTATAAGTCTCTTTAATGGGTAGGAAATGTGCTGACTTAGTCAGTCTGTCTACGATCACCCAAATGGTATCATTTCCTTTCCTTGTCTTAGGTAACTTGGTGATAAAATCCATAGTTACCATTTCCCATTACCAAGTGGGAAGTTCAGGCTGTTGTAGCAAACCTGACGGCTTTTGATGTTCTGCTTTGACTTGCACACACGTCAAGCATTTAGCTACATAGGTAGCTACAGACTTCTTCAAGCCTATCCACCAATAGTTGGCCATTAGATCCTGGTACATCTTATCAGCTCCAGGATGAACGGAATATTTAGAACTATGGGCTTCTTGGAGGATAATATCTCGAAGTCCTCCATATATTGGAACCCATATTCGTCCATTTAATATTAGAATTCCGTCCTTGCCAAGAGATAACTGCTCCTCAGTTACTCCTAGCTTTTCGTTAGGATAGTTAGCTTCCAACACAGCTTCTTTCTGTACAGCCAACAACCTTTCATTCAAACTTGTGTTTAGATCTTAAAACATGCACTTCACCAATCCTTAGGTGATTGCCAAAACAAGAACCCAATTTTTCGAAACGATTTTTAAAAATCAATCACCTGTTTTTAAATGATTTGTTATAAGGTTTTGAACCCTTCAATTTTTCAGAATGATTTTGAAAATTTAATCATCCATTTTTGAATGATTCTTTTGGCCTTGTGCCTTCCAAGTTTTCAAAATCTCGTCAAAGTTTTGGGTTCTAAATAATGTGAACACGTGCAAACTGGAAGAGTGAATGCCTGTACCCTGGGTGTAACAACTCTCGCCAAAATTAGTATGTCTTGTTTTATTAGTGTCCATTAGGAACCCTAATTGAGACCCCCAAGTAATATGGCATAACCCCTAAAATTTTCAGAACAATCGGAACTAGGATCAGGGCCCCCTAAAACTCAGGGGGGGGGGGGTATTCCCTAATTAGTATTATCTACACAGTTTGTTGTAGAAATTGAATTTCGTCGAACCGCTGACTCAGCTAGGCTAGGAATACATGAGGCTACCCTATCCTAGAAGTGCACCCGTCGCGCCACGCGAGGCCTCTCGTGACACGCGACATGGACCATTTTCAGTATAAGTATCAGGGGTTTGGCACTTGCATGGGGGAGTTGTTACGGAGGAAAAACTCGTTTTGTACACTGAGATATCCTCTATTTAGTCCAAAAACACACACAGGCACGGAATTCTGCTATGATAACAGGGTAATAACTCGATCACTGCTACGATACAATGTCCGATTGATTGAAACCGATCTGATGGATGTTTATGTGCTGCCCGATTCCGGGCTATACTTTGTCATTCGTCGTGAGGGTTTTGATTTCGTGAGCTTATCGTAAACGTTGTATTAAGTTACTGACCTAGTTTCGTATGCATTGTTGTTTAAATTAGGTTATCAGGTTTATCAGTAGGCTAAACCCTGCCAAACTAAACTTACAATGTGAGTCATTCTCTTTTTTTTATCAACAATGTTTTACAATACTCAAATTATTTTCAAAAGTTATAATTACAGGGATTAAGTCTTGGTTATCTTGAATCACTGGCAAGTGGGGTATTGTGCACATTACAAATTTCTCACGGTTAGGTTCACCAACCTAACAATGATAATCATCACTACTTGGGTGAAAGGACCCAATGGTGGTATGACCATCGTCACCAGGGTGTGACACGGCGCCAGATAAAAATAAGATAGAAGCCATTGTAATCGCTCTTATGCTGTAATTTATAACCACTGTGTCGTTTTATATAACCTGAATGACTCGCCAGTATTTCCCCGCTGATAAAATCTTTTTAAACATGTTTCAGGTGACTTACTGTGAATCAAGGAAAAAGTGCTACGGAGCACTAACAAGCTTGAAGTGGTGGCTCAATAAAATAAATAAACATGTTTTGTAAAATAAGAGATTTCCTCATAAAATTTCCTTCATTGTAAATTACGGGGTTTGACCCGAATTGTGAAATAAAATAATTGGGTATTTTCAAGTTTTAAAAAGAACCTGTTAAACTTTCGTTGTCACATCAAATAAATACCACGGGTTTCTGTCCCATGGCTCCTGGACCGGGTAAAACCGGGCCGGGGGTCGTGACAGAAAAAGGTGGTATCAAAGCCACTGATTTAAGCCAATTAAGTATTTAGAAATACTTAATTTTTCTGATTGCCATTTTGTGATTTCGTGAAAAAATTACTTTATAATAAATAAAAATTTAACTTAAATTTGTGTGTATTTCTTCATGTGTGCTAACAGCATGAATGAACTATCAGAAGCCCTTCAAAACTTTACTATCCATACCACAGATATGGATACTACTGGTACTTTCACTGGTTACCAGGCTGATACTGAAAAGCCAATAGTGTTCCAGGCCCAACCGCAGGAAAAACCAAAGATGAAAAAGAGAAGGAGACTTGTAGGTTAGAGGCGTGTGCGTAGGAAGAAACCAGCAGTACAGAAAGTTGTAAAGACTGAGGCTCCAAAGGATAAGGGCAAAGGAATAGAGATTGGGGAAAGTTCCAGGCAAGCCCAGGAAATGCCATCATGGGAGAAGCTGGATCGTAAACTGGCACTTGGTGACCTCATCGGACCTGCCGATGAAAACCTCTTCAATTACCCTGTTGAATCCCAACTCCCGGTAAATTTGGAACCGGTTATCCCAAATCCCATTGTTAACCCCCGACCTCTACCAGGAAGGCTGGAAGAATGGTGGACCACTGACTGGCAATTTCAGAATCTCCTAAATAACCCTAACACCTTTTTCCCTCAATTCGACCCGGAGCCTGCCCCAAACCCACCGACGAGCAATGAGAACTTGGCTGAACTCCGCCACTATGGCGAGGAGGTGATGGACGCAGGGAATCGAATCCGAGAAGTGGGGGAACAGATCTCATGGAAATACGATGAGAGGGAGCATCGTTTCTTAGACGCCAGTTGGTTATGGTTGCATGATGGTGTGGTTGTATGTTTGATAATAATAAAATAATAATAATAAATATATAATCATGTAAAATAACTTAAAATAAAACTTTTGTAAGATAACTGGTGTGTACGGATGCATACTAAAATATATAAAATATGCAAGTCGCAAAGTCGACAATTTTGGCTATACGTGTTATCGTGATTTATGCGATTACTTCCTTGCATTTGGTTATATTTATTTGTGCCAATAACTTATATATATATATATATATATATATATATATATATATATATATATATATTGTTAATTATCAGATGGAACACGCTGTTAATGAACCAGTTAATGAAGTTAATCAATCGGAACACAATAATGAGGATCACTTTTTAAATCGGCAAGATATAGAAAACATCGTCGCTCAAGGAATAGCCAATTCTATCCCGGCAATCGTTGCTGCTGTTAAAGGTCCTATTGAGCCTTCACAAGCCAACCCCAGTAAGCGCACGCGTGATGATAATTTCAGTAATAGTGTTAACGGAGGCGGCATCAATGAGAATAATGTGGTTCAAGCCCCAGTACTCAAGAAAATGAAAGTTGCAACACCTGGTTGCACTTATAAGGAATTTCTTGCCTGTAAACCAGCCGAATTTGCAGGCAATGAAGGGGCGACAGCTGTACTGCGTTGGTTAGAGAAAACCGAAGCAGTAATTAAAATAAGTAAATGCGCAGAGGAAGACAAGGTTATGTATGCTTCTCACCTTTTCAAGGAAGAGGCATTAGAATGGTGGAATACGGTATTGCAAGCCAAGGGAAGCGACATGGCTTATGCTATGAATTGGGAAGAATTTAGACAATTGGTGGAAAGAAAATTATGTCCCGAATATGAAAAGGAACAAATGGCAAACAAGTTTCTGAGCCACCGAATGGTGGATGTTGACTGTCGAGGGTATACTTCAAAATTTTTCGAATATGCCAGAATTGTGCCAACTCTGGCTTCGCCAGAGCCGGTACTTATTTCTCGCTACATTTGGGGTTTGATTAGCGAGATTCGTGATATCGTCAAAGCTGCAAGACCCCGCACAATTGATGATGCGGTGGAGTTAGCCAACACCTTGACCGATGGACTGGTGCGCACGCGAGAAGAAAATCGAAAGAAGGAATTGGCTCAGAAGATTACCCAAGGATTCTGAGGAGGTAATTCTAGTAACAACTTCAAGAAAAGAGGAACTGGGAAATCCTCCAGGGTTCCATTTTGCAGTACCTGTAAAAGAAAGCACTTTGGAAAATGTAAGGGGTACTGTAACTTCTGCAAAATCCCGGGGCACCAAGAAGAAGATTGCAGAAAAAAGAAATCAAAAATTTGTTTCAATTATGGAGAAGCTGGGCATTTTAGGCCAGACTGCCCTAAACTGGTCAAACCAGCTGACAACAAGGCTAAACCTGCAGAAGGAACTACCAAAAAGAACGCAAGAGCCTTCCAGTTGACTATACAGGAAGCAGATCTGATTCCTGATGTGATAGCGGGTACGTTCCTAGTTCACAACATTTATGCGAAAGTATTATTTGACTCTGGTGCAAACCAAAGTTTTATAAATACTCCGTTCTGCCAAGCTCTTAAGTTACCATTAACCAAACTTAGGCAGATTTATACAGTAGAAACAACAGACGGTAACTCTGTTAGCATAGATCAAGTTTTGCAGGAAGGTAAGATAGAACTTTCAGGTCATAAATTTTCTGCAAACCTGTTGCCTATGAATTTAGCTGGATTCGATGTTGTGCTAGGAATGGATTGGTTAGTATCCAACCATGCTCGAATCCTCTGTGATAAGAATTCCATAGAAATTCATACACCCATAGGAGAAATAATTATGGTTACAGGAGATAAACCCCGTAAGCCAATGAAATTCATTTCCACAATGAAAGTTGCTAGTTATGAACGAAAACAAGGAATAGTATATATGATTTCGGTAATCATTAGCACTAAGGGTAAGGAACTTAAGGAAATTCCTGTAGTATCAGAATACTCAGATGTATTCCTAGAAGAGCTACCAGGATTACCACCCGATAGGGAAGTAGAATTTAGAATTCATCTAATTCCTGGAACTACACCGATAGCCAAGGCACCTTATAGGTTAGCACCCACCGAAATGTTAGAATTGAAAAAGCAGTTAGATGAATTGCTAAGTAAAGGATTCATACAACCTAGTTCATCCCCTTGGGGAGCACCGGTGCTGTTTGTAAAGAAGAAAGATGGTTCCATGCGAATGTGTATTGACTATAAGGAATTGAATAAGGTTACAATTAAGAATCGATACCCATTACCTAGGATTGATGACCTTTTTGATCAACTTCAGGGAGCTAGGTATTTTTCTAAGATAGATTTGCGCTCCGGTTACCATCAGTTGAAAGTACAAGAAGAAGACATACCTAAAATTGCTTTTAGAACTAGGTATGGTCATTACGAGTTTACAGTTATGCCATTTGGACTGAAAAATGCTCCTGCAGCATTTATAAACATGATGAATAGGATCTGTAAGCCATACTTGGATAAATTTGTGATTGTCTTTATCGACGATATACTTATTTATTCCAAAAGCCAGGACGAGCATTGTAGGCATCTACATGCACTCTTAACTCTGTTAAGAAAAGAGAAGCTTTATGCCAAATTCTCAAAGTGTGAATTTTGGCTACAGGATGTACAATTTTTAGGACACATGGTGAATCATGAAGGTATTCATGTAGATCCCTCTAAAATAGAAGCGATCACCAAATGGAAGGTCCCGCAAACAGCTATGGAAGTTAGAAGTTTTCTAGGGTTAGCTGGATACTACAGACGATTCATTAAGGATTTTTCTAAAATAGCTGTGCCATTAACTAAGCTAACCTGTAAAGAAGTGAAGTTTGAATGGGGACCTAGGCAAGAAGAGGCTTTTAAGATTTTAAAGCAGAGGTTAACAAACGCCCCAATTCTAGCCTAACCAGAAGGGACCGAAGATTTTGAAGTTTACTGTGATGCTTCTAAGCTAGGATTAGGATGTGTATTAATGCAACGCAAGAAGGTAATTGCGTACGCCTCAAGGCAATTGAAGAAGCACGAGGAAAACTACACGGCACATGACTTAGAGTTAGGATCGATAATTTTTGCCCTTAAAATTTGGAGACACTATCTGTATGGAAGTAAGTTCACCATTTATACAGATCATAAAAGCTTAAAGTACATATTAGGGTATAAAGAATTGAACATGAGGCAAAGGAGATGGATGGAAATCCAAAGTGACTACGACTGTGATATTCAATATCATGAAGGAAAAGCGAATGTAGTCGCAGATGCTTTAAGTCGTAAGTATCATGAAAAGCAAAAGCGAGTTCGTGCTCTTAGATTAAATCTACAATTTGATTTAATGGAACAATTGAAGAACATGCAAGAAACAGCAATCAAGGATGATGCTGAAGGAATGAAAGGCCGGATAAAAGAATTAGAACAAGGAGCTGATGGAATTTGGAAATTCCACAAGAAAAGAATTTGGGTACCTAAACAAGGAAATTTAAGAAATAAGATTTTAGAAGAAGCCCATAAATCTAGGTATACTATGCACCCTGGAAATAATAAGATGTACCAAGATTTAAGAAATAACTTTTGGTGGATATGAATGAAAAGTGACATAGCTAGATATGTATCTAAATGTCTGACCTCTCACAAGTTAAGGCAGAGCACCAAAAACCTTCAGGGTTACTCCAACAATTAGAAATGCCTGTTTGGAAATGGGAACTAATAACTATGGATTTTGTTACTAAGCTACCAAAAAACAGAAAAGGTAATGACGCAATTTGGGTAATTGTGGATCGATTAACCAAATCAGCTCATTTCCTACCCATGAAGGAAACTTTCAGCATGGACAGATTAGCCAAGTTATACGTAGACGAGGTAGTATCCTTACATGGAGTTCCACTCTCTATTGTATCAGATAGAGATAGTCGTTTCACTTCACATTTCTGGACAAGTTTTCAAGAAGCAATGGGGACACGACTGAATTTAAGTATGGCATACCATCCCCAAACAGACGGGCAGAGTGAAAGGACGATCCAAACCCTAGAATACATGCTCAGGGAATGTGTGATAGATTTTGGTGGAAGCTGGGACGACCACCTACCCTTAATTGAATTCTCCTATAACAATAGCTATCATGCAAGCATTGAAGCTGCCCCGTTCGAAGCACTGTATGGACGAAAGTGTAGAACCCCCGTTTGTTGGGCAAAAACAGGAGAAGGTTAATTATCAGGTCCTGAAATCGTACAAGAAACCACCGATAAGATAACTCAAATCAAGGAAAGACTAAAGACGGCTCGAGATCGTCAGAAAAGTTATGCAGACAATCGACGCAAGCCGCTGGAATTTCAAGTTGGAGACAAGGTACTCTTGAAAGTTTCTCCTTGGAAAGGGGTAGTTCGGTTCGGTAAGAAAGGAAAGATAAGTCCAAGGTACGTAGGACCATTCCCAGTAATCCAACGTATAGGACCAGTTGCCTATCGCTTATAACTACCAGAAGAGCTAGCTGGGCTACATGACGTATTTCTTGTATCCAACCTCAAGAAGTGTTTATCTGACGAATCCCTGGTAGTACCTCTCCAAGATATAGAGGTAAATGAAAAGCTGAAATTTGTGGAAAAGCCACTTCAGATAGAAGACAGAAAGGTCAAGTTTCTCAAGCACAAAAGACTGGTACTGGTCAAAGTCAAGTGGAATTCAAAGAGAGGACCGGAATATACGTGGGAGCTGGAATCCGAAATGAAGCGAAAATATCCCTACTTGTTCCAGTAAATCTCGAGGACGAGATTTTAATTAAGGTAGGGAGGATGTAACAACTCTCGCCAAAATTAGTATGTCTTATTTTATTAATGTCCATTAGGAACCCTAATTGAGACCCCCAAGTAATATGGCATAACCCCTGAAATTTTCAGAACAATCGGAACTAGGATCAGGGCCCCCTAAAACTCAGGGGGGGGGGGGTATTCCCTAATTAGTATTATCTACACAGTTTGTTGTAGAAATTGAATTTCGTCGAACCGCTGACTCAGCTAGGCTAGGAATACACGAGGCTACCCTATCCTAGAAGTGCACTCGTCGCACCACGCGAGGCCTCTCGTGACACACGACAGGGACCATTTTTCAGTATAAGTATCAGGGGTTTGGCACTTGCATGGGGGAGTTGTTACGACGGAAAAACTCGTTTTGTACACTGAGATATCCTCTGTTTAGTCCAAAAACACACACAGGCACGAAATTCTGCTACGATAACAGGGTAATTACTCGATCACTGCTACGATACAATGTCCGATTGATTGAAACCGATCCGATGGATGTTTAAGTGCTGCCTGACTCCGGGCTATACTTTGTCATTCGTCATGATGGTTTTGATTTCGTGAGCTTATCGTAAACGTTGTATTAAGTTACTGACCTAGTTTCGTATGCATTGTTGTTTAAATTAGGTTATCAGGTTTATCAGTAGGCTAAACTCTGCCCAACTAAACTTACAATGTGAGTCATTCTCTTTTTTTTTTTATCAACAATGTTTTACAATACTCAAATTATTTTCAAAAGTTATAATTACAGGGATTAAGTCTTGGTTATCTTGAATCACTGGCAAGTGGGGTATTGTGCACATTACTAATTTCTCACGGTTAGTGTTGTGGGCTAATTTCTGAGCTCATATCCTGAGAAATATCTTGGCTTATATCTTGATTATATAATATCTGTTCACATCCGGGATGCTGATTCAGGATATTGGTAACATCCTGAATGGTATCCTCATGATCACTAACGGATTATGTGCAGGTACGCGGGTTAGAAGCTGGCAACGTTCACGAAGACTTATTCCGTGGAAGACTCGGTCCAAATCGTTCAAATAAAGACGTTGAAGCCGTATTACTCGGTCTACAACGTTAATAATGGAATATTCGGAGCATCCCATATTTATAGGAATATTTTTTTGTATTTAGTTACTATAAATAGGAGGAACATCAGATCGAATAGGACACTGCAATCACACTCACTGCACTCTAACACTTGTTCTCTCGCAATTTGTACTCTCACACAAAATCATTGTAACACTTAGCGATCTGGTCGATATCCTGCACTGTATCCTGAAGTTTAAAGCAATAAGAAGAACAAGGCAGCTGCGATTGTCAGCTCCCGAGGTTTTGTGCCGGCGATCTAAATTGATCAAGGGCTTTCCTCGTACATCTTGTGTCGTCTCCTTTACTTTTTGCTCATTGTTTGATCGGAGATACAGCTCAATATCCTGAGCCGTATCCTGAATACTGTTTTTCTAAATAACTTAACCAGCATATTTTCAACACACTTTTTAGCACACTACCTCACTTAACTAATTTGATCACTTAATTGCTTCGGTAATTTTTGACCAAAACAATTTGGCGCCCACCGTGGGGCAAGTGGTGCTCTCTTTACCAAAAATCTTTGTGAAATCGTTAATCGGTTTTCTATTTTCAAAACTTTTTGCCACATTATTTACAATGGCCTCAAGATCAAACATGAGCTCCTCCACTATCTCTGCTACAACTTCTGCTACTACTGGTCCGGTGCTTCCACCACCTCCTCCAAGGATTCCAGCTTCTTCATTTACTCAAGATGTTATCCCTACTCGGAGTGTTCAGGAATCTGCTCCCATTTTAGCTTCTAATGATGAAATTCTAACCTTGTTTGGAAGTGTGCAGGAACAAATGAGGCAACAACAGGAAACAAACCAAATGCTGTTGAGAGAAATACAACTCCTGAAGTCTGGCTCGAGCAGATCTGCTGAGGATATCGTCACTTCATTACAACCCAGAACTTTGAACTTCAGTTCGGCTGTGTATACTGAGGATAATAGGGGGAATATTGTGCCCAGCCTTCCTCAGAACCATACTCCTGAAATACCCTCCTCGGTCAGGATGTCAACTGTGAGGAGCTCAGGATATGCTTCAGGATATGGCCAGAATCCTCAGACGGGTAACGTGTCAAATAATAATAATATTCATGCTGCTAACAATAGTGGATCTTTGCAGGATACAGGTGTAACATCAGCATTTACTAGGGAGCTTCAGAAGTTGAAGGACATGATATCTAGTGTGCCTGGAGTGGTCCAGCCAATCCCGGAAGTGTCCCAAGACAGCCACAGGATATCTCGCTTTGCATATCCTATCTGTGATGCTGAGATTCCAAAGAGATTTCAAACTCCCAACATGAAGCTTTATAATGGAACTACGGATCCTGAAGAGCATATTGCCCAGTATAGGGAAAGGATGGAGATTAACCCTATCCCTCCGGAGCTCAAGGAAGCATGCTTGTGCAAGGGTTTTGGTTCTACCTTAACAGGATCAGCCTTGAAATGGCTCCTGAATGTTCCTCCTCATTCGATTA
This sequence comes from Helianthus tuberosus, assembly GCA_030545235.1. NCBI lineage: Eukaryota > Viridiplantae > Streptophyta > Magnoliopsida > Asterales > Asteraceae > Helianthus > Helianthus tuberosus. Next base: position 13,984 of record JARYGA010031348.1, read on the forward strand.
CATCATTTGCTCACCTAGTGAATTTATTTAATAGTCAATTTTCTTGTAGTCGAAGTTTTGAAAAACTAACAAGTGATCTCTACAGGATAACTCAAGGACCACAGGAATCCTTAAGAAATTATGTGAACAAGTTCAGCCAGGAATCTTTAGACATCCCACATCTTGATGTTGCAACAGTTGTTCAAGCTTTCAAGATGGGGCTGCAAAAAGATTCTCAATTTTACCAAGACCTTGTGATGAGCCCATGCAGGAACTTGGATGAAGCCCGAAACAGAGCTCTAAGATATATTCGATTGGAGGATGACAGAAAGATGCAGGAGAGGATGAACTCATCCAACACATATGAGTCAACTAACAGGAAGTCAGAATCCTCATTTAAGCCATATCGCTCTAAGCCATATGGTAGAAATGAAAACAAGAAAGTGAATGCTGTTGAAGACGAGGATCCTGAAGAATATCCTGAATTATCTGAGTATTGCTTTTCTGTTAACATTCCTGAATTGATGTATGCCATGCAGGGTTTAGGAGACAAGGCTAGGTGGCCTCGAAAGAATCAACAAAAAGCTGATTGGAAGGATAAGTCAAAATGGTGTGCCTTCCATGAAGATTTCGGACATGTAACTGAGGATTGCATTGCTCTGAGAAAAGAAATAAGCTATCTTCTAAGCAAGGGATATCTGAAGGATCTCTTAGGAAGAAAGAAGAATAAGGGTCAGGATACTGAGAAGGATCCTGAGCGAGCAGCATCACCTCCCGCGGATGCCAAGATAATCAACTTTATTTCGGGAGGATCCGACATTTGTGGGACTTCGTATTCGGCGGCCAAGAGACATGCAAAAGACGCTAAGGCCGAAAGGGGAGACAAACCTGTCAGGATGACTACCCTCACAACTGACAAAGTGATCACATTTGATGCTGATGACAGGGATACTGTCCAGGATCCTCATCATGATGCTCTGGTAATAACGTTATATCTGGCTAACCATTTTGTACGCAGGATATTGGTAGATAATGGCAGCTCCATCAACATAATCCAACTAGAGACTCTGAAGAGAATGAATGTATCTCCAATGGATATCACTTCGAAGTCCACAGTGCTCGTTGGGTTCAGTGGAGAGGCTAGGAACACAGTGGGAGAGATAAAGTTACCAGTATATGTTGAAGGGGTCAACTCAATACAACGTTTCTGTGTGATGGATTCTCTATCCTGCTATAACATAATACTGGGAAGACCATGGATTCACGATATGAAGGCTGTGCCATCAACATATCACCAATGCATCAAGATCCCTACTGTTAGGGGTGGATTTCTAAGTAATCAGTGATCCTTACTTCTGTATGAACTGGTGATCCTCAGAAGTGCTTCAGGATCAGGATTATGGATCACTATAAGGATCCTTGTACTAACAATTGTCTACTTTGAATTCGAAATTGTTTTGCAGGAGTATCAATTTGGACTTGGTCTTGGCGATATTCCTGGAGTATATTCCTTGAAGTATTCCGCACGTGCCTGGCCAGAAGTGGACGTTATGGAGTTGTGGAGGACTTGCACCATTTGCGGAATGTTAGTTAGAGTAGATATTTTCTATTTTTAAGGGGTAGCGAGCTAATTAGAAAACACTTGGCTAACTTTGGCTAACACACACACTCTCGTACAACTGCTCTCACCAGCTCTCGTTAACTCACTTGGCGATTACATATTTTCATACACAACACACTATAGTGATCCTTGTATTTAGCTCGCTATCATCCAAAGTTGTAATAGATTTATTGTTTAATTTGAGTTGGTGATCGGTAGTTTCCATCACCCGAGGTTTTTTATGCCGGAGATCATTCATTGATCAAGGGCTTTTTCCTCGTATAAATCTTTGTGTCACTCGTTCATTTCATTTCTGAGTGATCCTTATTGTTTTTCATCAATTCAAGCATCATATCCCACAACAGAAAGTTTGGTTACATTGTCATTGCTTGATTTTTGACCAAAACAGTTTGGCGCCCACCGTGGGGCAATTGGTGCTTTATTCCTAGAAAGATTCATATTTTCGTGGTCATTTCGGTTCGCTACAACCAAACAGATGGCTTCCTCGGCGAAAAATACTTCAAACTTGATGCCGTCATTCAGTTCTTCACAAGGCGTTCCTCCTTTGCCTCCACCACCTTCTGGATCCCAGAAGAATGCTGAGAATGCTGCGAAGAAACAAACCCCCATTTTTCAAAAACCACCAACATCTTCTGTTTCAACTAATCCTACTACTAATGATCTTTACACTCTGATTTTGCAGATGAGGAATCATGCACAAGAGCAGGACAAAACCAACGAAAGGATCCTTCGGGAGATCGATGAAATCAAGAAACAGAAGAAATCAGTGGAGGATCACTCCCCTCTGATGCCAAGGTCACTGAACTTCGACACTCCGGTCATAACTTCTCAACACTCAGCAGTTCCGGACGTGCAATACTTGGGTGAATTACCAGGAAGGCGTTATGGAACAACAACTATGAGTCAGGCATTTGGCTCTTACTTCCAGCCTCAGGGATCCTCTTCTCAACCATCAGGATCCTCCTCTCAGCATCAGGGATACTTCACGTCAGGAGGATATTTGGGAATGCATGCAGTACAAGGATCCTCCCAGGTACAAGGATCCTCCCGGGTCCAAGGATCCTCCCAGGTCCAAGGATCCTCCCAGGTCCAAGGATCCTCCCTTGCCCCAGGATCCTCTCTGGTCCCAGGATCCTCTCTGGTTCCAGGATTCTTTCAGGTTCAAGGATCATCTCAACTTCAAGGATCCAACGTCCTTCAGGATCAAGGACTCTTGAGGAGTGTGCAGCCTCAGAATTCGGACGTTCATCAAGGAGACTTCATACCAATGCAGACCATTGCTCCCTCTGGTCCTTCAATCATCCCGGAGTCTCGTCAATATGGATTCACATCCGCAATTCCAAACACGAATCCTGTGGGAGGTAACATTTTTAATAATTCATATAACACTAACCATGGCTTTATGCAGGATACAGGTATCAATCAGGCCATGGCTAGGGAGCTACAGAAGCTTAAGGATATGATATCCAGTGTACCAGGAGTGGTTAAACCCATTCCTGAAATTGCGGATGGTAGCCATAGGATATCTCGTTTTGCACCACCTTTATGTGATGCTGAGATACCTAAAAGATTCCAGACACCATCAATGAAGCTGTATGATGGTTCAACGGATCCAGAAGAGCATGTAGCTCAGTACAGGGAAAGGATGGAAATCAATCCAATTCCTGAAAGGTTGAAAGAAGCATGTCTATGCAAGGGATTTGGATCCACACTTACAGGATCTGCTCTTAAATGGCTGCTAAGTCTTCCCCCTTATTCTATTACTTCATTTGCTAATTTAGTTAACTTGTTTAATAGTCAATTCTCTTGTAGTAGAAAGTTTGAACGGTTAACTAGTGACCTGTATAGGGTAACACAAGGTCAGAATGAATCACTTAGAGATTACATCACTAAGTTTAGTAAAGAATCATTAGATATTCCTAACCTGGACATTGCTACGGCTGTAGAAGCCTTTAAAATGGGATTACTTAGGGATTCATTATTCTATGATGATCTTGTTATGACACCATGCATGAATCTTGATGAAGTAAGGACTAAGGCCCTTAGGTTCATCCGCCTAGAGGATGACAAAAGGATCCAGGACAGATTGACAGGATCCTCAAAACAGGATAAGCAAGGATCCTACTTCAGGAACAACAAATCCAAGTCCTACCACAAATCTGACAACCAGAATGTGCATGCAGTGGAACAAGAAGAGGATGATGAGGATTATCCTCCTATTTCTGAATACTGTTTTTCTGTTGATAACAACGAACTAATCCTTGCAATGCAGAATCTAGGTGAGAAAGCTAGGTGGCCAAGGAAAAGCGATAAACCAGCTGCTACAAAGGATAAGTCCAAGTGGTGTGCATATCATGAGGATTTCGGGCATCTCACTGAAGAGTGCATTGCACTTAGAAAGGAAATTGGTTACTTGTTGAGCAAGGGGCATTTGAAAGAGCTTTTGGGACGAAAAAAGTCAAGGGTTCAGGATCTTGAAAGGATCCCGGAAAGGGCTCCTGCTCCTCCAGCAGATGCACAAGTCATAAATTTCATATCCGGTGGATCAGACATCTGTGGTACATCCTTTTCGGCAGCAAAAAGACATGCTAAGGAAACCAAGATGGACAACGGAGACAGACCTGTCCGGACCTCTGTTGTCACCCAGGATAAAGTCATAACTTTTGATGAGGATGATCGTGTTGACATCCAGGATCCTCATCATGACGGTCTTGTAATTACATTGTTTATTTCTAACCACTTTGTTCGCAGGATCCTTATAGATGGAGGAAGCTCTGTGAACATCATTCAGCTTGATGTTCTCAAGAAGATGAATATCCCGGAGTCTGATATCATCCCAAGATCCTCAGTACTTGTGGGATTCAGTGGGGAAACAAAGAATACATTGGGGGACATCAAACTCCCAATCTATATTGAAGGATTGCATTCTTATCAAAAGTTTTGTGTTATAGATTGTTTATCATGTTGTAATGTTATCCTTGGTAGGCCATGGATACATGACATGAAGGCAGTCCCATCCACTTATCACCAATGTGTAAAGCTTCCAAGTCCTTGGGGAGTGGTGAAAATTGAGAGTGATCAACAGGAGGCTAAAAACTGCTATACCTCATCAATGAAGCCGGCCTCAAGACCAAGGGAGCAATAGCAATTAAAGTATCCTTCAAGATATGTCTTGGAGGCAAGAGAACAGGATTTGAAAGAAATCCTCATGGATCCTGATGATCCTGAATCCAAGATCTTCATAGGATCAGAGATCCTTAGCAACATCGAACAGGAGCTAGTATCCTTCCTTAGGAGAAGGAAATCCACCTTTGCCCGGAAACATGAAGACATGACAGGTATATCTAAGGATATAATTACTCATAAACTTGGCATTGACAGGTCATTCAAGCCTATCCATCAAAAGAGGAGGAAGTTTGCACCTGAAAGGAATGCTATTATACAGGAAGAGGTAGACAAACTACTTCGGTCAGGTATGATTAGAGAGGTTAAGTATCCAAGATGGTTAGCCAATGTGGTCGTTGTTCAAAAGAAAAATGGAAAGTGGAGGGTATGTGTCGATTTTACTGATTTAAACAAGGCATGTCCCAAGGATCCTTTCCCATTACCCCACATTGACTCCATGGTGGATGCTACCGCGGGTCATGAGTTGTTGAATTTTATGGATGCTTCATCTGGATTTCAACAAATTCAGATGGAACCATCTGATCAAGAGGATACAGCCTTTATGACCCCAACCGGTATATACTGTTATATTGCTATGCCATTTGGACTAAGGAATGCAGGTGCTACTTATCAAAGGCTAGTGAATATGATGTTCAAGGAACAAATTGGACACACTATGGAAGTCTATATAGACGACATGGTGGTTAAGTCCGAGAAAGCTGAGGATCACCTTAAAGACTTGGAGGAAGCATTCAATATCCTTGATAAATATAACATGAAACTTAATCCTTCCAAGTGTCATTTTGGTGT
>JARYGA010031349.1:0-50000 GCA_030545235.1 Helianthus tuberosus
GCACCTTCAGAACCTTGTAGTTGACCGAATAAGGATGTTGTGAGTTCATAACCCCCACTCTTTACCGCTATACATCTTTATAAAGGTTTTTAGGGTGGAAAGACATGCAAGTTTACAAAAGTGCACAACATTTCGATGAATAAAAATTCATATTTCTAAACCATGTTACAAATGAATTTCCAACTAACTCAAATGGTTTATGAAAGATTCTAGCTTCTACTCCAAGATAGACTTACGATCGGAGTATCATCAGTTATGAATTCATGAGGAAAGCATACCGAAAACGGCTTTTAAAACTCATCATAGTTATTACGAGTTTCTTGATTATGCCTTTTGGTTTAACGAAAGCAACAGTGATCTTCATGGATTTAATGAATCGTGTGTGCAAGCCGTACCCCGGCAAATGTCATAGTATTTATTGATGACATATTAGTATACTCACGATCGACTGATGAACACGAACAACATTTGAGAACCATTTTGGAGCTGCTAAAGAAGGAGAAACTATACGCGAAATTTTCCAAGTGCGAATTTTGGATTCGCGAAGTACAATTTCTCGGGCATATAGTGAACGAGAAAGGCATACATGTAGACCATCCAATATTGAAGCAATTAAAAATTGGGAAGAGCCCAAGACTCAATCTGAAGCCCGACAATTTTTGGGATTAGCGGGATATTATCAAAGATTTATTGAGTATTTTTCTAAGATTGCCCAACCGCTAACCTCCCTCACACAGAAAGACAAGTTGTGCATTGCACCAATTTTATCATTACCCGACGACACCGATGACTTTGTTGTATACTGTGATGCTTCGCATCAAGGGTTGGGTTGTGTACTCATGCAACGTGAAAAGGTTATCGCGTATGCTTCTCGCCAACTGAAAGTTCATGAGAAGAACTATACCACTCACGACCTAGAGTTAGGCGCGGTGGTATTTGCTTTGAAAATTTGGCGGCATTATTTATATGGTACACAGTGCACTATTTTCACAGATCATAGAAGTCTACAACACATATTCAACCAAAAAGAATTAAATATGCGTCAGCGATGTTGTGTTGAATTATTGAACGATTATGATCGTGAAATCAAGTACCATCCGGGCAAGGCGAACGTGGTAGCAGACGCCTTGAGCCGCAAGGAACGAGTTAAAACACTAAGAGTGCGAGTACTAGAAATGACGATTCACACAGATCTTACCGCACGAATTCATAATGCACAACAAGAAGCGCCCAAGGAAGAGCATATTCTAGCAGAATCGCTTCGAGGCATGGAAAACGGTTAGTGCCAAAGGAGGATGGAACTTTGTACGTTGCAGGTAGAATTTGGGTTCCATTCTTTGGAGGCCTCCGAGATCTTATTTTTGAGGAAGCACATAGGTCAAAGTACTCGATCCATCCTGGATCAGATAAGATGTACCAAGATTTAAAGGAGTACTATTGGTGGCCTAACCTCAAAAAGGATATTGCTATCTATGTCGGAAAATGCTTGACCTGCGCGAAGGTCAAGGCAGAGTATCAGAAACCGTCGGATTTACTACAACAACCCGAGATTCCCTATTGGAAATGGGAACAAATATCGATGGACTTCATTACGAAGTTACCCAGGACCTCAAAAGGCCATGACATGATATGGGTAATCGTCGATAGACTGACAAAGTCCGCACACTTCTTACCAATTCGGGAGAAGGATAGTACCGAGAAACTAGCGGAAATCTATCTCAGAGAAATAGTGGCTTGTCATGGAGTGCCTGTTTCAATCATTTCGGACTGAGACAGTCGTTTTGTTTCAAGGATTTGGAAATCATTTCAACAAGCCTTTGGATCTCATTTGAATCTAAGTACGGCCTTTCATCCATAAACTGACGGCTAGAGCGAACAGACAATCCAAACACTAGAAGATATGCTTCGTGCGTGTGTTATGGATTTAGGCGGCAATTGGGATACTCATCTACCTTTCGTTGAGTTTTCCTACAATAACATCTACCATACTAGTATACAGGCTGCACCGTTTGAAGCTCTTTATGGTCGATAGTGTCGCTCTCCGCTATGTTGGGCGGAAACTGGCGATAAACAGTTAATTGGTCCAGAATTAGTCCAAGAGACTACAGATAAAACTTTTCAGATCAGAGACCGTATCAAGGCGGCTCGCGGTCGACAAAAGGGCTACGCAGACAAGAGGCAGAAGCCATTATCTTTTGAGGTTGGAGGCAAAGTCTTGTTGAAAGTCTCGCCTTGGAAGGGTGTAGCGAGGTTTGGTAAGCATGGAAAGCTTAACCCACGATAACATTGGACCATTTGAAATCTTGGAAAAGATTGGCACCGTTTCCTACAAACTGAAGTTACTAGAAGAACTAAGTAGAGTACACGACATATTTCATTTGTCAAATCTCAAGAAGAGTCCAACGCAAGAAACAGTTTTCATCCCGGAGGATGAGGTTCATATAGATAACAAACTCCAATTCGCCAAAGCACCTGTTGAGGTCATGGACCAGAAGGTCCAGGAAACATGAAGGAGTCGTAACATATTAACAAAAATTCATTGGAACTCTCGACACGGACCCGAATATACTTGGGAACGTGAAAATCAAATCAAAACCAAAATACCCCCACCTGTTCGAGAATACTCCTGCAAAGGATGACTCAGCTTGAATTTCGGGACGAAATTCTCAATAACAGGGGGAGAATGTGACAACTGCCACTTTCGGGTAATTTACGTACATTTAAAGCAATGATTTACATTATACAAGTATGTGTTTTGAATATTCGAACTGCATGATTACAAGATATACATCTTAAAATACTCATGAAATATTCATTTATGATGCACATGATTCATTTATAGTGGGTACATTTGAAACATTGTAAACAATGCATCGAAACAACTAAGAGTAGTGTCTAGTAAACTAGCGTGCTGACAAAAACTCAGGATCCGCAAAAACCATTTAAAAGACATCTTTAGGACTCAGACGAAAGTCCAACATCAAATATACATTAAACCCTATATGAGAATACAAGGGTTTGGTTTAACATATTACCAATGTCCGGTAGCACCAAAAACTGCTCGAAAACTGCCGAAAAGCGCTAAAACTTACCATTTCAATAACTTTCCGCAAATTCAGCATTATTATTTTTACTACAGGATGCAAAAGTGTTGTTTAAACACAAATTTCATATGAAAATACTTAGGGAATATCAATTACACACATAACCGAAATTTTCCCTACAACTTCCACAAGTTTACCATTCGACTAGTTACTTGCGGAACAAATGCCAAACGAATATCCGAACGATATCTAATCTTTTTTTTAGCAACTATCTATCATTATGTGGATCATTTTGGTCTAGTTATAATCACCTAACACCTTGAAACATCTTGAAAAATTTCAAACACCTAAACCCTTAAACATCTAATATTTTTACCACATTTTTATCAAGTATAAATTTCTTAACACTTTGAAACAAATACAAGACCCACCCCTCCCTCATGTTCACGTTTTTAAGGGGTCCCACATCCTTAATTTTGTGTTAAATATCTAGATATTTTTAGTATGTTGCAAGTGGTTAAGTTGGTGGATGATTATATCACTTAACCACTAAGTAATCTAGCACCTTACCACTCATTTTTCATCTTTTAATTACCCACACAAACTCTCTCATCATCATCTTCATCTTCCACCAAGAACTCCATAAAAACCCATTTAAAGTTTATCACATCTTAATGATCAACATGGAGTTTCATGGAGCTTAAGGTGATCTAAAGCATTTGCAAGTTAAAGGAAGGGTTTTCATCCATTCAAGAGTATTCTACCATCAAGATCTTCATGTTCTTAGTTCTTAATCATCCTCTTAGATCATCCCTAGCCTAGTGCTAGAAGTAAGCTTCTAGATTTATTTTTTCTCATACTTATATTATGTTTATGATTGTTATTATAACTAATAATAACTAAATAACCATACATAATAAACATGAAAAATACAAAGAAGCAAAAATAATAATTATGATTTATTTATGCTTGTTTATGTTGTGATCTAAGACTTGTTAGTTGCATATTTGATCTTGTTATGATGATTATGATATGAAGAACTTCTTAGATAATGTTTTAAAAATATGATCTAACAATTATACATGTTTATGTTAAAGGGTTTTTAACATAAAAGTTTAAATGGATGATCATAACCTTTGATCTTGTGAAAGTATTTAAGGTTTTTATTTAAAAACAAGACTTTTACAAAATTATAAAAAGTAACATACAACATGAGATTTTTATAAAAGTTGTTAAAACTAGAAGTAAACTTGGTTTTTGAACTAGTTAGCATATGTTATGATCATGTCCAAAACCCTACATGATTTGGAGATCATTTTGATAAGTTTATGTTATAAAAATCTCATATGTTTTTAGTTAAGATGTTGAGTAAATTGATGGTGATTTGGAAAAGAAAATGATATGTTTATTAAACATGGCCAAATGATTAATACAAAGGTTATATGGCCATTTTTTTTTAAAAAGACATTATGTTAAGAAAACTATCATTTTTGGTTAAATCTTTATTAGATTAAAAAGTTTTTTTAAGAAAGGCTTTTATAAAAGAAAAGACAAGATAAATATATATTTTTTTTAGAAAATATATATTTGATCATTTTAACAACTTAAGTGATGTGTGGTATTTGATGTATTAGTTATATATATCAAAGATAGGAACTTTATTACAATGGTAATAATGAACACATGATACATAATAATCAAAGTCTTACAAGACTTCACATAATTACGCCTTAAAACGAGTTACGGACGATCCAATTAATCAGATACAAATTATGGTCAAATCGGACGATGGACGAACCTATGAACATATCGCCAATCCGAGAACTTACTACGACCTTTAGACGATCTTTCGACGCGGACACCAGAATTTCGTTACCAATAACAAAATTCGGACATTTTGAAATTTATAAAAACTATTATGTTTTTATTAACTAAAAGGTATACTTAGTGTATTTTTATAAAAATGTTTTTATAAAAATGAAAGACTTATACTTTTATAAATGGGCTTACACTCTTAATGGGCTTACACTTCATAATGGGCTTAACATAAAGACATGGGCTAAGCCCAATATCAAAAACACATGGGCTAAGCCCAATACCAAACACATGGGCCAAGGCCCAACACTATTTAAGCCCAACACTATTTAGGTCCAACACTATTTAGGACCAACACTATTTAGGCCCAACACTATTAAGGCCCAACACTATTGAGGCCCAACACTATTTAGGCCCAACAATATTTTGGGCCCAATGAAATATAATTGGTAAAAATTACTATTATACAATTTACTTACACAACGACACGAAATCAAGAAGACAAGACCCGATGATACAACTCACAAGATACAATATGACATATATATATATATATATTTGGTGAAACCTATATATATAACAGTTTAACAAATCATTCATCTAAATACACAGTTCAACGAACAGTAATGATATACAAGTCTTACACATATTTAAGACACAAGACTTGTACTCAAGTTATTACAAAGACCGAAGTGTCTAACAAATATAAGAACATTTGTAGGTCGCAACACTATTCAAGACGACCGCACGTGAGATCATAGTTACTTCTATTAACAGGACGCGATATTGTGAGTTCATGTCCCCTATTCATTTAAATGTTTTACAACTTTACAACTATCGGGGAAGATACATGTTCAATCGTATGTTAAAGTTAGGGAATGAAACACCTTAGATCATGTGCGAATTAGGGTTATACATCTAAGCACCATTAATCCAGTTTGGACCTAGGTACAAGTGGTTAGATCTAATGGGTTTTGGCGAGCCCCACTCTTGGTCGTGGACCCATAAAGAAGAGTGCGTTTGTGTCCCAGTCGATAGTTGTCGACACAAAATCGTCTAGGTTTGGATTGCTTCCTATTTCGTCACACATATTAATGTCCTCGCGAAACATTAATGATCAACGATTTCATTGACGCTTTACATACTACATCATTACATATAGATACATTTTATACAACTCAAATTTTATGGATACATTTTATACAACTCACATTTTACGAATACATTTTATACAACTCACATTTTACAGATACATCTCATACAACTAAACTGCATGAACTCGCCAACTTTTGTTGATGTTTTTCAAACTTAACATGTATTTCATGACATTAGTGGACCATGCAGACATTTCAATCAAGGAAAGCAAGTATCAAGACTCCATGCCACCATTTGAAGGGTTTGCCCGTTATATACCGCCTCTTTGCGGTGATATAGTGGTCAAAGCCTTGATATTTTAAGACTTACATTTTGATGTATAAAACGATAACAACTTATGTTCATTTGATGTTTGTAGCCAATACATTTAACTTATGTTGCGTTCTTTTGAAACAATTATGACAATGGCATTGGAGCTTGTTTTTATTCATTTAGTATGTTCACTTATATTGTTATGCAATGAGAACCGATCAGATCACACCTCGCGCTTCCGCTACGAGCGGGTGTGACATGTATATCAGAATTGTGAACAACAATTTATTTATAAACAAAACAGATTGTTTCACATTACAAGAAAATAGAAGTAACAAAAGCATAAGACAACAACATCTTCTAATCAGCCAACTGCTCATCTGTGGGTTGGATTTGCCTTAGCAAGCTTTGGGCATTTATTCACGAAATGACCCATCTTGCCACAGTTGTAGCACGATCCAGGCGGAAAGCGAGCTTGAGCAGGATCGGCTTGTGGTTGATTTGGACCACCTTGGTTCGGGTTACATCGACAAGCACTTGCCAGGTGACCAACTCGCCCACATGATACACAAAGACGACATTGTAAGTGAGCTTGGTGATGCCCTTTACATTTGTCGCATATTGGTGCCGTTCCCTTGTATTGTTTCTTAGCAGGTGGTGTTGACACCTGGCTAGGTCCTGCTTGATTTGGTGCAGCTGTAGTTGGGCAAACCCTTGCTGTATGACCTATAAGTCCACAAATTTGGCATTTGCGGCACTTCACACTGTCATGATGATGAAGGTTACATTGGTTGCACAAGGGTGCAGTTCCATTGTATGGCTTCCTAGCAGGGGGTTGAGCTGGTTGGTTGGGGATGGCTTGACAATTGTGAGCGGCCACGGCGAAGTTCTGAGAAGCCTTTCGCTTCTTTGACTTCTTAGGGGATCCAGTCTGTTCATCCATGGTCTTTGATTCCTTGATTGGTTTCTTGGCTGGTGGTGCTGTCACTTGGCTAGGTCTTGCCTGTTTTGGTGCAACCGCTGCGGGATTCTTTGAAGCTTTACGTTTCTTTGGTTTAGGTGAAGGCTTGGCCTCTGTCTCCTTTGGTGACTCTTGAGTGGCTTCATCCTGGAGACGATACATGGCAGTAGCTAATTCAACAGTCTTCAGGACTACTTCGCCTATTCGCTGGGCAAATTTGGCAGTCTGCTCGGGTATCTGCGCATTGTTGCGATGAAGAGACATTCTGGAGGAAAAGAAAGATATAGGAGGAAACAAATGAAATGCTATCGGCAAATAAAACAATATGACAACGCATAGAAATTGCGATCATTTGTTTGTTACCTAAGGCAAACAAATGAGACGGTGACTAATCAAAGTAAGCGGGTCATATTAATGTATCGCGAAGACATGCTTTAGCCTATAAGTGGACACTCACCCCAAGAGTTCCCAGGTAAGAGTGACTGGTCCGATTATGTGGATTTGTACGAACACTCTAGCCTTAGACAGAAAACTCAGAGTACAGGCATCCACTCTTCCAGATTGCACGTGTTCACACTATAAGACCCAAACTTTGACGAGGTTTTGAAAATTCAAAGGGGTTCAAAACCTTATAACAGAGGGTTCAAAACCTAGTAATCAATCATCCTAGAACAGATGATTAGTTTTCAAAGTGGTTTTGAAATTTATGTTCTTGTTGTGGTTATCACCTAAGAATAGATGACAGTATTGTTTTATGTCTAAACGCAAGTAAACTCGCGTTAGGTTCCTAGGAAGGTTATAGACTAGGTCAAAGCATTACTAATAACCTAATTCCCTATAACCATGGGCTCTGATACCAACTTTTCTGTCATACCCCGACCACGTAAAACAACAAAACGTGGCGGAAATGTCGGGGAGTGTTGTAACAGAATCATTGTTTTATAACACATGGAAACTGAAATATTGTTTTATTGATTAAAAGAGTTACAATGTCATGACAATCAAAGAAACATAACATAAATAACTAGTCTTGCATCTTTTATTGTCGCTAAGGCCCAAGTCCGCCTAAGTGTATCTTGATAAATTCCTAAGCATCATATCCTGAAACACATGTGAAAATAGGTACGTTAGCATAAAAATGCCTGTGAGATACATAGGTTTTGTGAAAATAGAATTCATGACTATTGTTTATGAAAATGTTTAGTCATGAACCTTGTAATTTTCTTTGTCTTGTAAATCATTTGAAAAGTGATAAATAAACCAAATGATATATATGTATAAAAGAATAATACATGGTTAAGTAAATAACCAAGTAAAATGAGTTTATATCAGATAAGTTATTTGTAAAACAATGTATTGTGAAAAGTATGTTATTTGTATAAAATGTTATATGTCTAAATTGAAATAATTCAAATAACGCTACGATATGTAATACCATACAAGCACTTATATATAGGAAGTATCAGCGGCGTATCCACCATGCTTGTATCATATTACACACGCCTCGTTACTTAAATCACTTACTCAAACCAAACCACCAAAGTAAAATGTTTATGTATAATCAAATGTCAAAATGTTTGTGTGAAAACCATGTCTAATGTCTATGTCCAATGTAAATCATGAATTGTGTATATCAATGTCAAAATGTTTATGTCTAATGTAAATCATGAATTGTGTATATCAATGTCAAAATGTTTATGCCTAATGTAAATCATGTAATGTGTATCCAAAATATCATGTATGTAAAGTGAAATATATCAACTAAACCATATGTAAAATGCACAAAAACAAGGTATTGATGTAAAGCATGGTTTATATCAAAGTTATGTTTTGTGGAACAAATGCATGCTATACTGATATAAACATCTATGTGGTATTGTGAAAATGCATACATCCAAGCCTTGTGACTGTGGTGATAGACCCCTAAACGAATTTAAAGGTCTATCTGTGTTATGTTTATCGAATTCGGTCATTCCTTCCATCCAAACATACCTAGGATGTCAGGAACGGGAGTTGTCAATTCCTATGGTATCACTACCTACTAACGAATGGCGTGATCAATGTTAATGAATGTATATTGTCCCATTTGAAGAAACCAAATGTCATACCAAAATGTAAGCATGTGATGAATAACAAATGTACTAAGTATGCACACAATGGACATACATAGCATAAAATGTAATGTAATGTAAAACAATGTACTAAGTATGCACACAATGGACATACATAGCATAAAATGTAATGTAAAACGATGTACTAAGTATGCAACAAAGGACATACATAGCAAAAACACAATGAAATCATGTACTATAAGTGTACTATTGAACATGACAAGCATATGATATGAAAACATGGAAAACATGAAAGTAACAAGTAGGCACATGTATTCCACCCCAAAACAGTTTGAAAATAGCAAAAGAGGGGTCTATGTACTCACTTGAGATTGCCTAGAAGTCCTTGCGTAACAACCAAACAATGCTAGAGATCACGGATATCAAACGGCACCTAATATAGGTAACTACGTTAATACACCGGACCTAAATCGGAGGATCGGATAGAATGAGGGTTCGTAAACCAAATGAGTATGAGAACTCATGTAATATGGTTTAACAAAGCCTACATACTAAAATGAAACCTAACCTAGGTGCTTACGACCCGTTTAGGTAGCTTATGCTACTTTAACGCGTCGTTCGAGTGAAACGCGTTCGGAATGCCTAACTAGTCCTATGATAAGTAAAATATGCCTTAACATGTCTAATATTGTTACCAAATCAGTTTAGATACCAAAAGTTATGTTACATATGCTTAAAATGAATTTTGGCGTAAAAAAAAGTATTTTGGTAATTTACCTAAGGCATATATACTACCTATCATACAACTACTCAAACGATGTGACCATAAGGTATAACCTCGGAAGGTTATTCCCTATACAACTATGGTCACCTAATGTGTTTGGTCGGACCCTAATGATCGACCAAACGGGTCGGGTTCGAAAGTATAAGCGATTGTTTAGATCGCTTACCTTACGACCCTATATAAGCACTAAACTAAAATTGACGAGCTAAGCATGTTAAAACATGCTTAACTAAGTTTAGAAAAATTGTTTGGTATCAAAAGAAACGGCTTTGATACCTAAGAGTAGTTTGGTTACAAAATACGCAAGAATACGCATTTTGGCCGAAACTACGACTCGTCACTGAGCCTAGATAACGTGGTAATCAGTAGGTATAGCCACTAGGGACTATAACCATCGTGATTACGCTCACGTTAGGAAGTTCAAACGAACTTCGCGTTGACCATAAACTGGTCAATGCAGAAAGTCAAACATAGTTTGACTTTCGGACTCGAAAAGCGATAAAAGAACGAAGGAACACTTACAAAGGGTCCCCGCCAGCTAATCTTGATCCAAGTAGCTCAGGTATGAAGCAATGGCTTCAACTTAGAGCATTCTTAGATCAGATTTGTGGGTTTTATGAGTGAATGGGTTGGGTATTTATAGGAATGTTAGAACCGTTAAGATTGTTTCTTGAAAACCGTGCTTTAATCTCCACCCTACACTTGTTGGAATGTTAAGGTATGTCAATTGGCCCCCCATGTTCAGGTAGAGGCAAGTGCAAAAGGGATTAAAGGTGGTTTAACAGCTGGATCAAGCTGGAAACAAGTTTCTGCTGTCTGAACCCTGCTTACGGACCATAAGACTCAGAACCATATGGTTCGTAAGGACCTTGCAGGTCTGATACTTTCATATTTTGGCAGAACAGGCCCCTATGCATCCAAACTTGCTATTTGTTGCATTTTTGACACGTTTAAGCCCCGTTAACCCCATTTCAAAGATCTAAAATGAAGTTAAAGTATAGGGGACTTAAAATGTGCTCAAAAATATCTCGGATTTCGGTTCGTTTGGCCGTACAGTTGCGTTATTCGGTTAATTACGACGGAAGTCGTAACGGACGCAAAAACGGTCCAAATTGCGCGACGAATGAATTTTTCTTATGCCAAAAACTAAAATAAAATATTTTAGTGCTTACATAAATTTTTGGATGTCCGGATGTATTCAGAACGTAAGTTATGCGCGAAAGTGCAAACTTGTGCACTTTTTGACGCTTTTAGTCCCTGAATGACCCAAAAGTTTATTTTAGCACACCGAACCCCTCAAAGCCTATTTCTAAGATATGTAAAGGATATTTATGGTATGTTTAACTCATGGTCATGTTCCGGAATGTCTGTTACAGTTCAATTCGGCATACATTCGCAGTTTGTCGAATTTAGTCCCTGTAAGCGATTAAACTTGATTTTGTCATACCAAAGCCTTCAAAAATTATTTCTAAGTTATGTAAAGGTTATTTAAGGTATGTGAAGCCTATTTCACTATTCCGGAGTGTTCGTTGCATTAAACTGGTTATATTTACGCATCAGTGCGCGTATAACCTTCCAGAAAGCGATTTAGAGCCCGAAATCGAACAAGAATTTATAAGTGCAAATGATACACATATTTGTATGAATCCCAAGTATGAAATAAAATATTTCATTGGTTTGGTATTTGTTTGATGGTCGCAGTGACCCAGGTGTCACAATATGAGGGATTGTTTATGAATTAGAGTCTGATTAGTAATCAGGTATTGTTATTATTTGAACTACGTTGATTTGGTGAATGTCCTAATTATGCTAACAATTCTGTCCATCTCGATGTTCACTATTTTTGGGATAAAACTGATTGATCTATCGATGATCCATTTGATGATTAGGGTTGTGAGTTTCAATGATTAGAATTATGTGTGTAAATTGGAAATTGTTATGATGATGGTTCGTATTAGGGTTTGCTAGATTATACGTAGTAACCGTCGGTTGATCCATGGTTTATGTTAACAATGTGTAACTGATGGTTGTGTAACTGTTTTAGGCGAAACATAGAAGCACTCCGCTAAGATCCTGTATCGACGAAAGATGGATATTTCATCGGAGTTGTGTATCGACGAAAGATGGGTCTTTCGTCGGGATTTATTATGACGAAACATGGGGTTTTTCATCAGGATTGTTTATAACGAAACATGTGGTTATTCGTCAGGAAGGAACTTTCGTCGGAGGTGTCCTTCGCCGAAGGGAAAACAGGTTGGGCTTGGGTAGATGGCCCAGTTATCTGTTGTGTGCTATTGTGTGTATACATGAGGTGTAAACACATGCGTGAACTGAGTATATGCTATGTAATGTACAGTGATGCTTGAGATAAATGTAATCTGTGAAATACGTGAGTCAATTGATAAATCCTAAAACTGATTGTTATTGGTAACCACAATAGGGTTGGTTGACTAACTAGACGGGTAATTAAACATACCGAGCAAACCAAAGATGAGTTCACTACTCTTGAGCATGCGTCCCGGTGGTTGGGACAGTCAGTGGGTATCCCGGGGAGGGATAAGTCTTTTGGGTAAAAACTAGAATGTTGGATAATACTCTCACCCTATCACTCTTAAGTCCCATCTTTTTGTTACCGGAGAGGTAACAGGGTATTAGTTGGTAGCGTTACTTAGGTTTGGCACCCTCACCCCGTACCGGAGAGGACGGGTGTGAACTAATGACCCAGTCATGCCCAGTGCTATGATAGGAGCACTAGGGAACTGGCAAAACATACATCAGGAGTCGTCTTGTTCAGTATCGAGATATTATCAACATTACTTTCGGATTTGTTAATGAACTGGAATAAAAACTTGGTAACTAACGTTTTCGAAAAGCTGTGAACTCACCAGCGTTGTCTGATACACTTGTTGCATGCTCGCAGTTCGTTAGGTACTTTGGATGGGAACTTGCTATATGGGTGACTAGAGTGGTCATGGGTCGTGTCGCTTAGATTTGCAAGACTTGTTTACTGATTTCACATACTTTCGTTTTTGAAACATTTGAACAGTGTTTTACTATTTGCTTCCACTGACACTATTAAACTTGGAATATGTTATATGAATGTTTTACTTAATGTATGGGAATTTTGTTAAATACCTATGGTTAGTTCAATGTGATTGGTGGCTAGATCCTGGTACGTCACACGCCTAGCGGGGTTACCGCATGTGGTATTTTGGGGGTGTGACAGTTTGGTATCAGAGCCACTGGTTATAGTGAACTAGGTTTTAAAACGTTTTTATAAAACCAGACTATAACCGAACAGTTCAGAAAGCAACCATGACACTCAGCTCCAGATTGCAAGGTTCGTCTCTCGTTTACTTATTGCATAGTATATCTAGTATACACTATTGTACAATGTTGCATGCGATTGCACACACTTGACATTTCAGACTGAAATCATGTGTATTTACTTTAGTTATATGATTGATAGAGAGTCACAGTGCTATATTCCGTTAGATTTCCGTGATTTATGTTTGTGGTGAGAAATTGAGGAACCTTTTAGCATGAGTTGGGAGGAACTGAGATAAACGTGCAAATCGCATTATTATTATGGGTGCACACATAATAATAATGAGGGGTGCATGTGAGTCCCAGTGAGATCTAACGAGTGTGAAAGGGGTTCCGCTTTGTTGTCTGATGTACTTTGTAATCTGTAGAAATCGTTGTGAGTTTGGCTCCTACCTTATCTCGACTCTTAACCCTTCTCTTTCTCCTATATAGAATCATGAGCGGACGAGGTCATGGACGTGGTCACATTGCGATGACCCAGGCTTAGCTGACAAATTTGATTAACACACGTGTGGCTGAGGCTTTGGCAGCCTACCAAGCTAGTATGATATGTACCAATTACCCTTTATTCTTGCGTCGCGTACACAACTCTTACCCATGTGTTGCATTTTCTCTCGTCCTTAGGTCAGCAAGCGAATCAGAATCAAAACAATCCGCCTGCGTGTACGTTTAAGACGTTCATGGATTGTAGGCCACAGACGTTCAGTGGGACTGAAGGGGCTGTGGGGCTACTGCATTGGTTTGAGAAGGCAGAGTTAATGTTTGCGATGTGCAACTGTCCTGCTAGGGATAGAGTGAAGTATGCTTCAGGCACACTCGAGGATGGTGCCTTGACCTGGTGGAATGCCCAAGTTCAGATGCTGAGCATTGAGATGGCGAATGCCACTACTTGGGACGATTTTAAGGAGCTGATGCGTGAAGAATACTGTCCTCGTGATGAAATTCAGAAACTTGAGAACGAGTACTACAATCTGAAGATGGATCGGTCCGAGATTGAAGCATTCACGAAGAGGTCTCATGAGCTAGCGAATTTGTGCCCTAATTTGTCTCGACCCCCACCTCGAAGAATTGAGTTGTATATCAAGGGTCTAGCACCAGCAGTAAAGAGTTTAGTCACTACTGCAAATCTCAACAACTTAGCTCAGATCATTCGCTTAGCCCACAAGATTACCGATCAGGAGGTGGAATGTGGCTCGCTACCACCGCCTGTTTCTGCCAGTACTGCTGCTACAACCACAGCTATTCCGCCCGTTACTGATAGCAAGCGGAAATGGAATGATGTAGATAAGGTAGTAAACTCGAATCAATCACATAAGCAGCCAGACAATAGCAGCAATCGCAGTTTCAGTCAGTCGTCCTCCGTTAATCAAAGCCAGGGCAACAATTTGGGCCAGGGTTCTTATGCGGGGAAACAACCAAAGTGCAATAAGTGCAACTATCACCATCGGGGGACGTGTACCCGGGTATTCCACAGGTGCAACAAAGTGGGGCATATGGCCAGGGATTGTAGGGTTTCACTTCCGAACCAGCAACTGTAGCACACCCCGCAACAGCAACAACCACAACAGCAGGAAAGACAACAACCCCAGCAAAACCGTGGAAATCGTAAGGGATGCTTTCAATGTGGAGCCAGGGTCACATCAGGCGAGACTGCCCTCAACTAAATCAGAATGCTGGTGGCAACAACAATGGGAACAATAACAACGGAAACAACAACATTGGGGGCAATGGTGGAAATGATGCGCACGGGAGGGTGTTCATTATTGGAGCTGGAGAAGCCAGAAATGATGGCAACGTGGTGACTGGTAAGTTCTCCGTAAACAACATATTTGTCACACCCCTTTCTTAGGCGGAAGCACGAGGTGTGATCATGAAAGGTTCTCATTGCATACGAAAGGTAAACATACTACATGCTCGTAAAAATAACTTCAAATGCTGAACATTAAATAACTGAAATCGAAGTTTAAGTGTTTACATCACGAGACAACATATTGTCTGAAAGTTTACAACTTTATTTAAGGATAAACATAAACGACATCCAGGACCATGAGTAAGACTGCGCGCACATCCACTTTAGTTACCTGAAATACATGTGAGTTTTTGGAAAAACGTCAACATAATGTTGGTGTGAATTCATGCAATTCTTGTATTGAACGTTTGTATACTTTGTATGAAAAACATGGTATGTATCTTGTATAAATCAAGTATTCTTGTATACATCAAGTATTCTTGTATACATCAAGTATTCTTGTATAAATCCAGTATTCTCGTATAAATCAAGTATTCTTGTATAAATCAAGTATTCTGGTATGAATCAAGTATTCTCGTATAAATCAAGTATTTTGGTATGAATCAAGTATTTCTGTATGTATCTAGGTTTTTAATGGGTTGCAAGGCCATTAACATGTGACACGACATAGGAAGCAACCAAACCATAGGCATTTTTCTAGTTGTCGATTCACGACGGAGACACAAAAGCACTGCTCGGTACTAGTTTTCACCAAGAGTGTGGCTGCCCGAAAACCCATTAGATCTAACCTTTTGTTCTACGGTCTCAATATGTACACGATTAATGGTGCTTATGGTACCCTATTCGTGACACGATTTCTCGTATCATTTCTCGTATCATTCCTTAAAACGCATAATACTTGGTACTAGTTTTCACCAAGAGTGCTTCTTGTTTTTATATCATACCATTTATAAACATTGTAACATTTGTAACATGTATTTCACCCCCGAAATTATAAAACTGAAAACAGTTAAATGAAAAGGGGGAGCATGAACTCACAACTTTGCGTTCCTTGCGCCGTAAACTTCACCGGTTTTTGCTTATCTAGCGTCGTGACCTAAACGTGTTTTATTAACGTTAGTCACTAGACTTGTATCGCACAAGTACAAGTCACTATCTCTTGTGTATGTATTCTTGTGTTAAAAATAATTTATATTTTTAACTATGTATCTTACTTATATTATTTTCTCAAAAATAAATATAAGTATCTTGTATTTTTCACCCGAATTATGTATTTTGTCCAAAACTTCATTTCATGTTCATAACTTGTCCAAGTTATTTATGCTATCAAGTAATATATTTTCATAAATATATTCTCTTGTATTTGTCTAACTATGTTGTATGTGTATTTTTGTCTTTTCACTCCTTAGGAGTATTTAGTGTAGTTTTCAAGTCCTAATACACTATTACATGTAATACATACTACATACACTTAGCACAAAATTTGGTGATCAATAAATATATATATTTTTCTCAAAAATATACATACTTAATATCAATTTTAATCTTGAAGAAATCATCATTTCTTAACACAAAAATTAGGGAAACCTTGGTAAATATTCTTACATACATTTTTAGGGAATAAGTTTCTCAAAAACTTATATTTTTCTAAGTGTCAAAATTTATAAAAATTTTGACATAGTTTCCCCTAAAAATGGAGGTTTCCCATGTTTTTCAAAACATGTGTTTATTTTCTTTTAAGTCGTCACAATCAATAATCAACTTATTCAACACCTACCGAGTGTCACAATCAAGTAAATTTCACTACATCATGAACTTGAAGTTTCGTAAAAACTTGTAGTAATTTTACCATGTTATTTAGTAGGTTTAGTTACACTTAAAAACATGGTTGTTTGTTTGTAAATCTCATTCTTGAAGGATTTAGTCATTTACAACTTGTAAGATGATTTTTCTAAAAATACTTCTTTTGTATTTTTCTTGCATCATAAGTGTTTATACACTTGTTTTTCTAATAAAAAAAAATAGTGTAGGTTTAAGTAAAAACCAAGATCTTTTAAAAATCATATTTTAAACTTGGTTTTCTTGGAAAATCATTCATAAATCTTGGATTTATAAGTTTACTAGCTCATTTTGATTATTACTTTTCAAGAAATTATTTTGTTTTCAAGTTCATGTCTATGTATAAGGATGATCTTCTTGTGTTAACGCATAATCATCCTCTATCTTGCTAGATCAAGTGTTCACTCACAATCTAGCAAGCTCCATGTAGTGATTAACATCAATATTTCTAGTAATCAACAAGCAAACATCTCACATATACTAAACAACATCATTCTTTCCATTTTTCATCTAATGTTAGCTTTATGTTTCAAGATTCATGTTTATGATCTTTAGTGTTCTTATTATTTCAACATAATATATCTTTTACCCACTAAAAATATGAAGTAACAAGAGTTACAAGAAGCTTACTACTAGCTTGAAGCTAGGGAAGAAATAATGAAGAATATGGAGTGGATAAAAGCACACAAAGGAGGTCCTTCAAGTTCTTCAAGCACCAAACCTTCTAATCTTGCACCTTACACCTTGAGTGAAGCTTGGAATGGATGAAGCTTGAATAAAAATGGTGGTAGTATGATGGTGGATGGTGGCCGTGAGTGGGGAGGCAAGGGTGTTGGACCGGTTTGCGACCCCGAAAAGTCAGTAGAGAACGTTCATCTTCTTGTATAAAGGCGGAATCAATATACACGAAGTTACAACAGCTTTTCCTTTCAATTTCCTTCTTTATTGATGCTTTTTTATTACAATTTGACAGAGTTTCGACACCACAAGCATGACCTGATTTCGCTCCAAGTTACAAATGAGGTTCACATATAGGATATATATAGATGACTGATTTCGCTTATATGGACTGCCATATAAGCGAAACCCCATGATAACCTCATAAGCGAAATCACCTATATGTACACAAGAGCGAAATTACCTATCTAATTGATTTCGCTTATAATGACACATATGTCATTATGAGCGAAATTAACACTCTAAAACCCTAATTTCTGAATTTCAACTCCGTACAACCTTTCTAGACCTAAGACTCAATATAAACGTAGTCAACAGACATTTCGTGCACCAACAGACTCCCCCTTGGATGTTGACGAAGTCTTCAGCTCCGAGTCTTCAGTCTTGGTCTTTTCTCCAACTCTGTCTTCACATCTTAAGCATTCTATCTTCACAAGTTCACAATCTTGTCCTGTCTTCATCTTCAGACTTCCCTTAACTGTTGATCCAGACTCCCCCTTTCACAGACTCCCCCTCTCAATATGCTAGAATCTAAGGTCTTGATCTGGTTCAAGCTTTGACATTTAGCTTCCGTGGGAATGATGAAGTCCAAAACCTGTGTCTCAAACATCAAACATTACAAACTATTTTTTTTTTCAACAATAAATCATAAACTCAATCAGTTTTAGAAACCCACTCAAGTATTCAGGTCCAAGTTAATAACCCTGATCACTCGATTAATCTACCAAGTTCAATTTAATGACCTTAGTTGATCATTTGACGAATCAAACTGATTTTAAAAACAACAATTTACACATTTTCTGAAAATAACAAGTATCAAGTTAATGAACTTGTTTTTGACTTTTCAATAAATTAAACTTCAACAAGATAAGCTCTCCTCATTCTTCAGTCCAGAATCTCCTGCATCTGCTTCAACATCTGAGAATCCAACAATCAACTCTCCACTTTGGTTTGTCGGAAAATAAAGCAGAAATAAAATCTTTTTGGATTTTATAAAGTGTTCTAAACTAAGAAATGAAATGCTGAAAACTTAAATTGCAGAAAGTAAACAAAGTAAACTATTTACAAACTTATTTTTGGCAAGCGTTTCAGGAAATCATATCAGCTATCAGACAAATTACAAGTACCGTTAAGCTTCATTTCATACTCAGACTTAAACAATTCACCTCGATTGTCGATATACTGATCCATCTTAAATTCTCACACAAATTTCAATTTAATCAGGATACGATTTAGATGACTTATGAACTTAGCTCATACATGTGTCCCACCTCTTGAATATACTCCCGTATCCAGAATCCCAATATTCAGTCTTACAGGTGAGTATACTACAATGATATCTGTACATAAATTAGGTAATGCGAGGGCCGAGGGATCTCAGGTCGATACTTCCATATGCGCAGAGAGATATCAGCTTCGACTTTACGGTATGTCCCCTTTAGAGGATATTTTAGCTACAACAGCAGCGACTATCAATTTTATTGTTTCATCAGCATGTTGAGGGTTTATGCTATGTTTCAAGCATTTGTGGAAAGTATTATCCAAGGACTAGGTCAGAACTTCCATTCAGCAGAAGTCCCGGAATAATACCCCAGACATCATTGAGTATAAAAACCTAGTATATCAGAATACGAGACCTTTCAAACGAGATTTCAGGGGTTACCTATATATCCAAGTAGTGTTCCCCACGAATTTCACAAGTTTGAAATTTTAGGTTTATATCCCAAATAAATCTACTAAATGTGCGAAAACCTATCGACACATCATTAGTGAGACTGTTTAACTCATTTAAACTTTACAAATCTTTAGCATACTGTAATTGTCTAGCTGATGTACTATCACTTTCCCTATATACACAAGCTCTTTTTCAGATTTTATATTGTTTTTGTATTTTGAAATTTTATCATGTTTTTGTATTTTTGCATTTTTTACTGTTTTTGAATTTTTTGAAAATATATCTATATACAAATATCTACTCCCCCTAAATACCAAAACAAGTAAAAAAAACAACAAACCATTGCAGATTGTTTCTCGTCTTCATCCGCAACAGTACTCTCATCAACGCCAATTATGCCATCCGACACCGAAAGAAGCTTCATACCATTCAGTTTTAACAAATATTTAAACCGATTTTTATCAAAAGCTTTGGTATGTAAATCAGCTTTCTGTTCGTCAGTGTGGATTTTCTCAATTCGTATCAACTTTTTCTCGAAACAATCGCGAATAAAGTGATGACGAATTTCTATGTGTTTAGTTTTAGCGTGATGTACTGGATTCTTTGTTATATTTATAGCTGCCTCATTATCAACAAAAAGAGGTGTGTTAAGAAACTGCAAACCGTAGTCGCGCATCTGTTGCTGTATCCATAGGATCTGAGAGCAGCAACTGCTAGCAGACATGTACTCCGCTTCACATGTAGATAACGCCACAGACGTTTGTTTCTTACACTGCCAGGTAACCAATCTAGGTCCAAAGAACTGGCATCCTGTAGTTGTTGATTTTGAATTGACTTTGCAGCATCCGAAATCCGAATCGGAATACCCTTCGAGCGTAAAATCGCCTTTCCTAGGATACCACAACCCCAATGAAGGAGTTCCTTTCAGGTAGCGCAATATCCTCTTCACAGTGATCATATGCGAAGCTCTCGGGTTAGATTGATATCTTGCTGCGAGGCACGTTGGGTACATGATATCAGGACGTGAAGCTGTTAAGTACATCAAAGAACCTGTCATGGATCGGTAAAACGTTTCATCAGCCCTGTCTCCGGTGAGATCTGGGTGAATCCCATGATTTGTTGCAAGTGGGGTAGCAGCTGGAGTAGAACTTGACATCCCAAATTTCTCTAGAATATCACGAACGTACTTCGTCTGGTGAATGAAAATTCCCTCAGGTAGTTGTTCAACTTGTAGACCCAGAAAGAATTTCATCTCTCCCATTGATGACATTTCGAACTTTTGCTTCATTACTGATTCAAAGTCTTTGCACAGACTCTCATTTGTTGACCCAAAAATTATATCGTCCACATAAATCTGAACTATCAGAAGATGACCGTCGACCTCTTTAGTGAAGAGAGTGGCATCCACTTTTCCACGAATGAACTTGTTGGCTAGTAGGTGTTGAGACAAAGTCTCGTTCCAAGCTCTCGGGGCCTGGTGTAAACCATACAGCGCTTTGTCCAATAAGTAGACCTTCTTTTTGTGGATCGGATCGGTAAAGCCCGGCGGCTGACCGACATAAACCTCCTCTTTGACCTTCCCATAAAGAAACGCCGATTTTACATCTAGCTGATATACTTTGAAGTTCTTCCAAGACGCAAATGCAAGGAAAATTCTGATTGCCTCTAGTCGTGCCACAGGAGCATAGACTTCCGTAAAATCAATCCCCTCCTGTTGACTAAAGCCCTGAACAACGAGTCGAGCTTTGTTCCTTACAACAACTCCTCTGTCGTCTCTCTTACATTTAAATACCCATTTCGTATTGATTTTTCTATGACCTTCCGGCAAATCAACTAACTTCCACACTCCCAACTTCTCGAATTGACTACGTTCCTCCTGCATTGCATTGACCCAAGAATCTTCAGTAAGCGCCTCTTTGTAAGTTCTTGGTTCAACCTACGAGATAAAACAACTCAATGAGAATTCAGTTTGCAAAGGAGCAACTGTTGTATAAAAACATGTAAGCCCTTTATCAATCTGTCTTCGAGTGCGAACGCCTGTCTGCAACTCTCCTATGATCAACTCCTCTGGATGATATGAAAGAGTTCGCGGCATCACTTCGCTTGGAACATCTACATTGCCCTCTGGATTAGTAACATTCTGATCTGCATCTTGTTCACCAACTTGGTTTGTTTGACTTGAAATCTGAATTTGCTCCCCCTTAGAATCTGATTCACCATGATCAAAGCCTGGCATGTTTTCAGCTTCTTGATTATCATTTTGATCCGACTGATTATCCTGAGCAACTTCATTCTGTTGGACATCATCATGTTCACCAGCATTACTAGGACCTGCTTCATCGTCATTTGAAGTTTCCCGTGGTCGCCTCGAATACTCAGCTGGGAACCTTTGCTGTGACTCGTATTCGCGCAAAATATCCAACTCATCAAAGAAATCTTCATCTTCCTCTAATTCTTCTCTCATGTCAAACGAATCCCACAGTTTGTCATAATGATAACGCCATGAATCTCCAGGATTCTGCGGCGGCATAGTATAACCTTGACATTCAACATTTCCAGCTTCAATAATCCGCTTCTCACTTGGAACGAAGACACGTCGCATCGGATTTGCATAACCAACAAATATTCCCTCAATGCACTTCGGACCAAACTTTCCATGAGGCTCTATAACAGTACAGGGTGACCCGAACGGTTCTAGATACTTCAAATTCGGTTTGCGGTTATTGATTAGCTCAAAGCATGTTTTGTTGAACTTCTTGACAGTGAGAACCCTGTTGAGCGTATAGCATGCGGCGGAAACAGCTTCAGCCCAAAAATTATCGGTAACTTTGAATCTGCGAGCATAGTTCTAGCAGTCTCGATTAGTGTCCAGTTTTTGCGTTCTGCGACTCCATTCTGCTGCGGAGTGTACGGAGCACTAAACTCATGCAATATACCTCTTTCATCACAAAATTCTTCCATCTTACTGTTCTTGAATTCAGTACCATTGTCACTATGAATTCTTTTGATACGCCGTTGGTACAGATTCTCAATCTTTTTTAACAACGCCATCAAACTGTCAAACGTTTCGTCTTTCGTTTTCAAGAAAGAAACCCACGAAAATCTGGAATAATCATCAGTAACGACCAAACAGTAGTAATCTCCTGTAATACTTTTGACATTCACAGGACCAAACAAATCCATGTGAAGTCTTTCCAGAGGTCTCGAAACTGAATTGACTTGCTTTGTAGGGTGTGACTTTTTCTTCTGCTTGCCTTTAACATAGCTAATGCACCCCCCCTTCCAGATGAAAACCTTTGACATGAACTCCAAGACCCAAATCATTGTGCACCAAGTGATTCATCTTCCTTAGGTGAATATGCCCCATCTTTCGGTGCCACAACTTCGATTCTTTTTCAGTTGCTCTAGAAACAAAACAATGTGCTTGACCTGTTGTTGTAGTTGCTACACTCATATCCAACACATATAAATCATTCACTCTAGGTGCCCTCATGATAATCCATTCTTCAGGAACAACAAATCCTGGTTTCAAGATCAAACATTCTTTGTCTGTGAAGTGAGTGGTATACATATTGTCACAAATCTGCGAGATACTCTGCAGATTGTTCTCCAGCTCAGTAATGTAGTTAACTCTCTCAAATGTTACAATCCCATTGGATAACGTTCCTTCACCAATAATTCTACCACCTTCGTGACCAGCAAAACCCACATAACCACCATTGATATTTCTCACATCATACAGCAACGCAGTCTTCCCTGTCATATGTCTTGAAGCTCCACTATCCATGATCCATCTGGATACAAGTTTTGGAAGATCCTACACATAACAAACTTTGACTTAAACTTTAATAAAGATGCTGATTCATGCTTCGCGATCAAGGAAGCTCCGGCAATTCAAACTGTTTAGTCGAACATGGAGTCCACCCAGGCCTCATCAGCCTTAGGTGTAACCTTGACTCTTGCAATTTGAATTTTGAAGTTTTCAGCCTTAAGAGGTGGAAAATTTGCATCATAATCAATTGAAATTGGATCCTCAGAAGATGAAATCTTTTTCTCAGTTTTTGGTTTCCAAACTTGTTGAGATAATGCAACCCGTTTATAAAATTTGTCATTTTTAGTTACCACTTTCTTTACGGGTTCAATTTTCACTTTAATGTTGTCATTTTTCATACTCTTTTTCTCAACAACGATTGGTGCTTTACCCTTTTCGTCAACTTTCTTCCTTTGAATCTTCACAGTTTCAGTCTTAGGCTTCACATTGGTACACTTTCGTGCAATGTGACCAACTTGATTACATCTGAAACATGTTCGAGTATCAACAACTCGACTTGTGCCTTCAGACTGAGACTGTGAAGCTCTTTTCTCAAAGAACTCTTCATTCGATTTTGAAAAAATCTCTTTCTCTTCATCAGCAAGTGAACTCGAACTGTTCACAAACTTTTTCTTTTCAACAAACCTCTTGTTTGGAACATTTCTTTTCTGATAATTCCTACCACCCTAATAACCACCCGACCAGTTATTTCGATTGTTATTATAAAAACGTGATGGATTAACAGATTTCTTGTAGTATGATTTATCTTTCTCAAAACTCATTTTTCTCTTTGTTTGACTCAGATTGTTCACTTCTGAAAACTCAACTTCTACCAACTTGAAAACATTTGTCAATTTGTTCACATTTACATTCTCAATCGGAAACTCAGAATCCGAAAACAACTTATCTGAACCCAACATCTTGTACATGACAAGATTTGATTCTTCATTTAAGTTGTTCTTGGACTTTTGTTTCAGAATGTATTTGTCCAAGAAACACCCATCTTCCTCAGTAGTGTCACTATCCGTTTTTAGCACATTTTCAACAACACCTTTTACAATATCATTTTGGACTCTATCGTCATTGGAAGATGTGAACGTGACATCAATTGAATCCCGAAGATTCATTTCACTTTCTTCTTCAATTTTAACCAACCCTGGTTGCTTTTTCGTGTAGTTATCAAGAACAGGTGGTGGAACTTGATGAAAACCCACCCCAGTTCCATCAGAGTACACATCTTCGCCTGCTTTGTCTTTCCCGATGGGTTTGTGTAACACCTGTGTCATTTCAACCATCAAACAAAGACCAAACCAATGAAATATTGTATTTCATACTTGGGATTTGTAAAAAATATGTGTATCATTTGCACATATCAACTCTTGTTCGATTTTAAGCTTTAAATCGCTTTCTGGAGGGTTATACGCGCTCTGATGCGTAAATATAACCAGTTTAATCCAACAAACACTCCGGAATAGTGAAATAGGTTTAACATACCTTAAATAACCTTTACATAACTTAGAAATAAGTTTTAAAGGCTTTGGTATGGCAAAAACAAGTTAATTCGCTTACAGGGACTAAATATGACAAACTGCGAAAGTATGTCAATTTGAACTGTAACGAACATTCCGGAACATGACCATAAGTTAAACACACCTTAAATATCCTTTACATAGCTTAGAAATAGGCTTTGAGGGGTTTAGTGTGCTAAAATAAACTTTTGGGACATTCAGGGACTAAAAGTGTCATAAAGTGCACAAGTTTGCATTTTCGCGCATAACTTACGTTCTGAATACATCTGGACATCCAAAAATTTATGTAAGCATGACTACATTATATTTTAGTGTTCGCCTTAAGAAAAATCCATTCGTTTCGTCATTTGGATCGTTTTTCGCGCTTATGCGCATTCCGTCGTAATTAAGCGAACATCGCGTTCGTACGACCAAACGAACCAACATCCGGCATATTTTTAAGCATGTTTTGAGTTCCCTATACTTTAACTTCATTTTAGAGCCTTGAAATGAGGTTAACGGGGTTCAAACGCATCGAAAATCGCTTAAACGGGCTGCAGGGACTAAACCTGTCACTTTTGAAACTTTTCTGAAACAGATGGGTCAGTGGCGTAGCGCGACGCCTAAAGCCTTACCAGTCGCGCTACGCGACTGCCTATTCTGGACCAGATTCAATGTTTAAACACAAGTTGCAGCTGATTGATTCTTAACCACACGTTTTAAGTTGATGTGTCACTAAGATAAGGAGCATAAGTGGCTCCATAACCTTTGTGACAAGTGTACGGCTCGGATCGTGGCACGATATTCAAGAAACGATCCTAGCGGCTCTACTTTTACTATAAATACCCATCCACCCTCAACCCCAAAACCCACAAATCTGATTAAGAAAGCTCTAAGTTGGAACCTTCGTTTCATACCTGAGCTATTTTGATCTGGGTTAGCATTCGGGGACCCTTCGTAAGTATTCTTTCGTTCTTTTCCTTATTTTTACTGCTTTTCGAGTCAGAAAGTCAAACTTTGTTTGACTTTCAGCATTGACCAGTAATGGTCAATGCGAAGTTCGTTTGAACTTCGCAACGTGATTGTAATCACGATGGTTATAGTCCCTTGGGACTATGCCTACTGATTACCACGTTGTCTAGGGTCGTAGGGTAAGCGATCTAATAAATCGCTTATACCTCGAACCCGACCCAGTTTGGTCGATCATTAGGATCCGACCAAACACAGTAGGTGACCATAGTAGGTAGGGAATAACCTTCCGAGGTTATACCCTATGGTCACATCGTTTAAGTAGTTGTATGATAGGTAGTTTATATGCCTTAGGTAAATTACCAAAATACCCTTTTCATGTATAATTGGTAATTAAGCATATATAACCTAAACTTTTGTCACGTAACTGATTATGTAACATGTTTAGGCATATAACACTTGTCATAGGGCTAGTTAGGCGGTCCAAACGCGTTTCACGCGCACGACGCGTTAAAGTAGCATAAGCTTCCTAAACGGGTCGTAATGGGTCGTAAACAATTAGGTTAACTTTCATTTAGTATGTAGGCTTTGTTAAACCATATCACACGAGTCTCCACACTCGTTTGGTTTACAAACCCTAATGCTACCCAGTCTTCCGATTTAGGTCCGGTTATTTAACATAGTTACCTATATTAGGTGCCGTTTGATTTCCGTGATCTCTAGCATTGCTTGGTGGTTATCCTAGGACTTCTGAGCAATCTCAAGTGAGTACATAGACCCCTCTTTTACTGTTTTCCAAACTGTTTTGGGGTGAAACACATGTGCCTACTTGTTACTTTCATGCTTTCCTGTTTTAACATCATGTACTGCTATGTTCGTTAGTACATTATAGTACATGATTTCATTACAGTTTATGCTATGTATGCCCATTGAGTGCGTACTTAGTACATCGTTTTACATTACATTTTATGCTATGTATGTCCATTGTGAGCATACTTAGTACAGTTGATTTCATCACATGCTCATATTTTCTTGATTTCAAAGTATAATTGATTATACATGTTATTACTTATCATTTGACAAACTAAATGACTATCTATGGTTTAAACAATTAATTTCTCAAAGAACATAAAATAAACTGTTGAATTGTACTTATTTTATGTTCACCAGACCGATTGTTAGTATGATATAGCGCTATAGGATTTGACACCCCATTCCTGTTGTCATGGAATGTCTGAAACCAATTTGTTGCTCCATCCAAATAGGGATTGCCTTTGTGGTATTTCTATAGTCTCAAAGGTGTATTTTGATGCACCAGGTCTGAATGAATTCTTAAATCACACTATTAAAGTATAATTTGATATACTCTCATGTGTGGTATTGTACAAACCAACATATATTTTGTTAAACATCCAAAGCATATTTTGATATGTTATTTACAAAAACCAAAACATTGTTTAATATGTTATTTATCACATCCAAAACATATTTTGATATGTTACTTATGAAACCAAAACATAGTTTAATATGTTACTTACAAATCCAAAGTATTCTTTCGATATGCTACTATAAGGTTATTCGTTTAACTTTACATTACTTACAATACATAAACATTTCTACAATTGTTAAACATTACTTTGGTGGTTTGGTTTGATTAAGTGATTAAGTAACAATGCGTGTGTAATATGATACAAACATGGTGGATACGCCGCTGGTACTTCCTATATATAAGTGTTTGTATGGTATTACATATTGTAGCGTTATTTGAATCATTTCAGTTTGAGACATAGAACATTTTATACAAGTAACATACTTTTCACAAGACATTTATTTACAAACAACTTATCTTACACAAACTCATTTTTACACGGTTATTCATTTAATCATGCATTATTCTTTTATTTATACATATCATCTGAACTTATCGTTTTTCAAATGATTTACAAGACAAAGCAAATTACAAGGTTCATGACTAAACATTTTCTCAAACATAAGTCATGAATCCTATTTTCACAAAACCTATGTATCTCACAGGCATTTTTATGCTGACGTACCTATTTTCACATGTGTTTTCAGGAGATGAAGCATAGGACTTATCGAGACATACTTAGGCGGACCTGTGCCTTAGTGACTTAAAACGAGACTAGATCTAGTTAATTTATGTTATGTACTCTTTGTTTCTTGTTTAAACAATGTAAGCTCTCTTGTTGGATTATTAAAACGAAACTTCAATTGCCTTGGATTTGAAACAATTAATTCTGTTACAACACTCCCCGATGTTTCCGCCACGTTTTGTATGTTCCACGTGGTCGGGGTGTGACAGAAAAGATGGTATCAGAGCCAATGGTTATAGGGAATTAGGTTATTAGTAATGCTTTGACCTAGACTATAACCTTCTTAGGACCCTAACGCGAGTTTACTTGCGTTTAGTCATAAAACAATACTGTCACCTATCCTTAGGTGACGACCTCATCTAGAACATAAATTTCAAAACCGCTTTGAAAACTAATCATCTGTTCTAGGATGATTGATTACAAGGTTTTGAACCCTCTGTTATATGGTTTTGAACCCCTTTGAATTTTCAAAATCTCGTCAAGGTTTTGGGTTTTTAATAATGTGAACACGTGCAAACTGGAAGGGTGAATGCCTGTATTCTGGGTTTTCTGTCTAGGCAAGCACTTCGTATACATCTCATCAGACGCGAGACCAGTTGTGCTTACCTGGGAATTCTTGGGATGAGTGTTCACTTATAGGCGAGCATATCTTCGCAATACATAATTTTTGACCTATTTACTTTTCACCGGGTCGTTTGTTGCTTTGTAGTAACAAACAAATGACCACTATCCTTGCTTTCATCAGGTTTGTTTCATCTCTTTCTTTTCGTCTAATTCTCTCACTCGTTTCCTTTCATGTTTCCTCTTTTAGAATGCCTCCTCGACGCGACAATCAAATGGCGAATGCCGAACTGGCGGAAATCATCGCACAGCAAATGGATGTTGCCTTCCCAAATCTTTATGCTCAAATGATGCAGGCCATCAACAACAACAATGCTCCATGCAATTTCAAGAGTTTCAACTCGGCCAAACCGCTTAAGTTTAGTGGTTCTGAGGGAGCAACTGGGCTTCTTCAATGGTTCGAGAGCATTGAGAATACCTTCCGTCATGTTCAGTGTCCAGAAAATCGCAAGGTTGAGTTTTCTTCAAGTGTGTTCCAGAAGAGGGCTCTCACATGGTGGAACGGGGTGATGAGAGACCGCGGTGCTGAGGTTGCATTAGCACAGACTTGGGCTGAGCTTAGGGCTCTTATGATGAAGGAGTTTTGCCCTCGTCATGAACTGCGAGCTTTGGAGAGGGAGTTTGATGATTTAAAGCAGGATAGCGGTGAGCATCGAGCCTATACTGACCGTTTTGAAGAATTGAGCCTGTTGTGTCCGGCTATGGTTACTCCTGTGGATAAGGCGATCGAGAAATACACTGATGGTCTTCCTGACCTAGTTCAGGATATTGTTACTGGCAGCAACCCTACTACTGTCAGACAAGCCATTGAACTGTCTGCCACCCTAACTGAATCCCACATCAGAAAGAAAAAGCTTTTTCGAAAAGGCGACCCAAGACCATCCGACAAGACTACTTCAGCTGAGCCAAAGGAAAAACAGGATGAGGTATCCAAGAAGAAGAAGCGCAAGGCCTCTAAAAACTGCGCGATAACTGCTCAAGACAAACAGGTTGCACCAAACCAACCAGTACAACCTCGCAAAAGGCAAAACTATGTTGGTACCGCACCTTTGTGCAACAAGTGCAACCGTCATCATCTAGCGCAAGAGCAGTGTCACAAATGTACCCACTGTGGGCGGTTGGGACATTTGATCAATGTTTGTCGTTATGCAAATCAAGCTGCTGCAAACCCTGCTGCTGTTCAAGCACGGTTCCCTCCGGGGTCATGTTATAACTGTGGTGACCTTACTCACTACAGAAACAATTGCCCAAGACTTGTTAACGCACCTCCAGCGCGAGGATGAGCATTTAACATCAACGAGGCAAACAGAAACAATGATGCGGCAGTGAACAACTAGTGTTTTGTTATTTCCCTTGGTTGTTATCTTTGACGTTTAAAAACAAGTCAGTTGTTATATAAATAAAAATTCGTCGTTTTTATTTTTGCAAAACTGATACAATTGTGTGAATGTTCGATACAACCTTATGATGTCAACCCAAATACAAACTACTCGTATGGTTCTGTCATTTTATGATCACTTGTGATCTCCCCAAGAACCTTAAACACTTGTTTCTTTTAAGAAACAAAGCCAAACTCTTATTGAAAAAAAAAAATCCTTCTATCTTTATAGATGGATCCTTGGAAACGATTAAAGTGCCAAATGAAATCCATGGATTGGATTCCTAGTGTGCTTTAATTATCTATACCTAAAGAGAACGAATTAAAGAATTAAGTTAACTAATTTTGTGCTTATGTGTTTTCTTACATGTTTATGGTTGTATGTGATCCATCCAAATCCTCGTAGAATCTTTCATATCTCATATAAGGGATTCATAGTAGGATATCCAAAGTTACTATCTTAAATCCTTAATGGACTTCTACGTTGTAGTCAAATCCTATGGATTTAAAAGTACTATTTTATAATTGGACCCTTGGGTGGTCTAGTTAAACAGATTGATTTGAAAATCTGATTAGAAATATCATGTGATGATATAATTAAAAAGATCCCTTAAGTGGTCTATTTAAGGAGATCGTACGACGGTCTAGTTAAGAAGATCATGCGTTGGTCTAATTAAAAAGATTGTTCGTTGATCTAATTGAAAAGATCCTTTGGTGGTCTAGTCAGGTCGCTTCATGTTTATTCAATTGATTTTTCCTCTACGCATTATGAAATGAACTGTGCGGACTGTGCAAGGGATTACGTAATTATGGAGGCCTACATAATTATGGAAATTCAGTGCACAGAAACCACAAGAAGTTTTGTCATGTGTTAAAACCTATAGTGATAAGAATAATGATACGGGAGAAGTCTTGGACCTCGACCAATGTCATTTATTCTCACACTCCTCAATTCTGATATCAATCACACACCAAGTTTCCTATGATAAGTCTTCATAAGAAACGTTATTCTGTTGGTAGTTCAAAAATTCCATGTTTTACTATTACAAGGAATTCACTTTGAGGGTTAACAAATTCGCTAAGGATCCTAACAGGGCCCAGAGTTTTACTTAAGGGTTCAATGGATCTATTGGAAGGCGAAACCGTCACAGCTGTTTTCGCAAGTTTCCTCTAGAATTAAATTTCGGGACGAAATTTCCTAAAGTAGGGGAGACTGTAACACCTGTGTCATTTCAACCATCAAACAAAGACCAAACCAATGAAATATTGTATTTCATACTTGGGATTTGTAAAAAATATGTGTATCATTTGCACATATCAACTCTTGTTCGATTTTAAGCTTTAAATCGCTTTCTGGAGGGTTATACGCGCTCTGATGCGTAAATATAACCAGTTTAATCCAACAAACACTCCGGAATAGTGAAATAGGTTTAACATACCTTAAATAACCTTTACATAACTTAGAAATAAGTTTTAAAGGCTTTGGTATGGCAAAAACAAGTTAATTCGCTTACAGGGACTAAATATGACAAACTGCGAAAGTATGTCAATTTGAACTGTAACGAACATTCCGGAACATGACCATAAGTTAAACACACCTTAAATATCCTTTACATAGCTTAGAAATAGGCTTTGAGGGGTTTAGTGTGCTAAAATAAACTTTTGGGACATTCAGGGACTAAAAGTGTCATAAAGTGCACAAGTTTGCATTTTCGCGCATAACTTACGTTCTGAATACATCTGGACATCCAAAAATTTATGTAAGCATGACTACATTATATTTTAGTGTTCGCCTTAAGAAAAATCCATTCGTTTCGTCATTTGGATCGTTTTTCGCGCTTATGCGCATTCCGTCGTAATTAAGCGAACATCGCGTTCGTACGACCAAACGAACCAACATCCAGCATATTTTTGAGCATGTTTTGAGTTCCCTATACTTTAACTTCATTTTAGAGCCTTGAAATGAGGTTAACGGGGTTCAAACGCATCGAAAATCGCTTAAACGGGCTGCAGGGACTAAACCTGTCACTTTTGAAACTTTTCTGAAACAGATGGGTCAGTGGCGTAGCGCGACGCCTAAAGACTTACCAGTCGCGCTACGCGACTGCCTATTCTGGACCAGATTCAATGTTTAAACACAAGTTGCAGCTGATTGATTCTTAACCACACGTTTTAAGTTGATGTGTCACTAAGATAAGGAGCATAAGTGGCTCCATAACCTTTGTGACAAGTGTACGGCTCGGATCGTGGCACGATATTCAAGAAACGATCCTAGCGGCTCTACTTTTACTATAAATACCCATCCACCCTCAACCCCAAAACCCACAAATCTGATTAAGAAAGCTCTAAGTTGGAACCTTCGTTTCATACCTGAGCTATTTTGATCTGGGTTAGCATTCGGGGACCCTTCGTAAGTATTCTTTCGTTCTTTTCCTTATTTTTACTGCTTTTCGAGTCAGAAAGTCAAACTTTGTTTGACTTTCAGCATTGACCAGTAATGGTCAATGCGAAGTTCGTTTGAACTTCGCAACGTGATTGTAATCACGATGGTTATAGTCCCTTGGGACTATGCCTACTGATTACCACGTTGTCTAGGGTCGTAGGGTAAGCGATCTAATAAATCGCTTATACCTCGAACCCGACCCAGTTTGGTCGATCATTAGGATCCGACCAAACACAGTAGGTGACCATAGTAGGTAGGGAATAACCTTCCGAGGTTATACCCTATGGTCACATCGTTTAAGTAGTTGTATGATAGGTAGTTTATATGCCTTAGGTAAATTACCAGAATACCCTTTTCATGTATAATTGGTAATTAAGCATATATAACCTAAACTTTTGTAACGTAACTGATTATGTAACATGTTTAGGCATATAACACTTGTCATAGGGCTAGTTAGGCGGTCCAAACGCGTTTCACGCGCACGACGCGTTAAAGTAGCATAAGCTTCCTAAACGGGTCGTAATGGGTCGTAAACAATTAGGTTAAGTTTCATTTAGTATGTAGGCTTTGTTAAACCATATCACACGAGTCTCCACACTCGTTTGGTTTACAAACCCTAATGCTACCCAGTCTTCCGATTTAGGTCCGGTTATTTAACATAGTTACCTATATTAGGTGCCGTTTGATTTCCGTGATCTCTAGCATTGCTTGGTGGTTATCCTAGGACTTCTGAGCAATCTCAAGTGAGTACATAGACCCCTCTTTTACTGTTTTCCAAACTGTTTTGGGGTGAAACACATGTGCCTACTTGTTACTTTCATGCTTTCCTGTTTTAACATCATGTACTGCTATGTTCGTTAGTACATTATAGTACATGATTTCATTACAGTTTATGCTATGTATGCCCATTGAGTGCGTACTTAGTACATCGTTTTACATTACATTTTATGCTATGTATGTCCATTGTGAGCATACTTAGTACAGTTGATTTCATCACATGCTCATATTTTCTTGATTTCAAAGTATAATTGATTATACATGTTATTACTTATCATTTGACAAACTAAATGACTATCTATGGTTTAAACAATTAATTTCTCAAAGAACATAAAATAAACTGTTGAATTGTACTTATTTTATGTTCACCAGACCGATTGTTAGTATGATATAGCGCTATAGGATTTGACACCCCATTCCTGTTGTCATGGAATGTCTGAAACCAATTTGTTGCTCCATCCAAATAGGGATTGCCTTTGTGGTATTTCTATAGTCTCAAAGGTGTATTTTGATGCACCAGGTCTGAATGAATTCTTAAATCACACTATTAAAGTATAATTTGATATACTCTCATGTGTGGTATTGTACAAACCAACATATATTTTGTTAAACATCCAAAGCATATTTTGATATGTTATTTACAAAAACCAAAACATTGTTTAATATGTTATTTATCACATCCAAAACATATTTTGATATGTTACTTATGAAACCAAAACATAGTTTAATATGTTACTTACAAATCCAAAGTATTCTTTCGATATGCTACTATAAGGTTATTCGTTTAACTTTACATTACTTACAATACATAAACATTTCTACAATTGTTAAACATTACTTTGGTGGTTTGGTTTGATTAAGTGATTAAGTAACGATGCGTGTGTAATATGATACAAACATGGTGGATACGCCGCTGGTACTTCCTATATGTAAGTGTTTGTATGGTATTACATATTGTAGCGTTATTTGAATCATTTCAGTTTGAGACATAGAACATTTTATACAAGTAACATACTTTTCACAAGACCTTTATTTACAAACAACTTATCTTACACAAACTCATTTTTACATGGTTATTCATTTAATCATGTATTATTCTTTTATTTATACATATCATATGAACTTATCGTTTTTCAAATGATTTACAAGACAAAGCAAATTACAAGGTTCATGACTAAACATTTTCTCAAACATAAGTCATGAATCCTATTTTCACAAAACCTATGTATCTCACAGGCATTTTTATGCTGACGTACCTATTTTCACATGTGTTTTCAGGAGATGAAGCATAGGACTTATCGAGACATACTTAGGCGGACTTGTGCCTTAGTGACTTAAAACGAGACTAGATCTAGTTAATTTATGTTATGTACTCTTTGTTTCTTGTTTAAACAATGTAAGCTCTCTTGTTGGATTATTAAAACGAAACTTCAATTGCCTTGGATTTGAAACAATTAATTCTGTTACAACACTCCCCGATGTTTCCGCCACGTTTTGTATGTTCCACGTGGTCGGGTCGTGACAGTTTGGGAATAATGTGTTGCAACACAAAGCTTGCGGAGTTGTAACTGTTAAGCTTCAACTGGATTCGCTCGTTTTCAATTTCAGCCTCTTGAAATTTAAGTTTCAGTTTAGCGATTTCATCCAGTTGTTGGTTGATTGATTCTTCTTTTATTCTAAGCACTGCTTTTAGTTGAACGTTTTCTTTATAAGTTTTACCATTTCGATCATCATTATCTTTCATTGTGCTTTTGAGTTTTTCAAACTTCTCAGAAATCTGACGATTTTCAAGAATTAACTTTTCATTTTCCTTTTTAACTCTTTCATGATCAATTTTATCATTTTCAATTTGGTTAGTTAATTCTTTTATCCGTTCAGTTGAAGCTTTAACTCTTTTGTCACGATCAAGAATTTGATTCTCAACACTTCTGACTTTTGCTGTCAGATCTTCAACTTTCTTACCGTTGAGATACGTGACTGTATTACAAAATTTGCACTCTTTGATGCAATTTTTGCAATCAACATTTCCATCAATTTTCTTACCTGACACATTTGTTGACAAGTTTGAACTGACCTGGCTTTTTGACTCAGACACGGAGTTAGAGTCTACCTCAAGTGCCTTAGCAGCCAGCACTTTGTCAGCCATTTTTCCGAGGTTTTCAGCAGTTAATTCCTGCGTTGTGTCAATAACCCCAGTGTCAACTTTCTTTGACTTCTCTATCTCTTCTTTCTCCTCCTTCTCTTTCTCTTCTTTCTCTTTCTCGTCTCCAGTTCCCCACCATTTATTCTGCCAATAATCATCCTCATCTTTGAACTCCTTGATTATGGCTTCCAGATCAAGAGTTTTATCATCGACTGCAATATTTCCATATTCATCAAGATAACACTCTCTGTCCGGATCCCATCTATTTGCTCTCCTAGCTTCCAAATAGATATCGGATATTCTAATTATCCTGTTTTCAGCCAGCATTTTCCTGTATTTATACTTCTGCTCTTCAGTTCTGTTGTCTTTCCACGGAATAGGTTCATTCTTTGCCATGAAAGCGTAACCAACCGCATCTTCCTCAGGTAAAACATCTTGACTCCAATCATACCCTTCATCATCATAAATCACCGCAAGAGCTCTAGATTTCTCTTTGTTGTCGTCAACCTGCTTCAATCTAGGTGGCTCAGATTTATTCTGGTGATATATTGCCTTCTTGTAGTAATCCTCTCTGAAAGGGTTCTCCGACTCATCAGCATATGCATTTCTGCATTCTCCCTTGAAGTGACCTTTCTGCTTACACTTGAAGCACGTCACCTTGGACTTATCGAACCCCAGCTTGGTAGATGGACCACCGATTGTTTTTCTGCTGGTAATTTCCATGAAACGCTGTGCTCGACGAACAGCATTGGCCATACACCAATGAATGTCAATCAGTTCCATTTCCTCCGGATCTATCTGATCATAATCTTCCTTCGTCAGGTTGGTGTTGCCTCTCTTCCCTGCTACTAACCCTTCATATGATTCCAACACAGATGCTAGGAAGATCATCTGCTGTTTAGCCAACTCCTCATCAAAATTCTGAGCATTCTTTAAGTCTATTGCGATGTTACATTGAAAACGATTCTTTGCATCAGAATGCCTTGCAGATGATGAAGATCCACTGTGATAACCACTGTGATTTCCACTACTTTGACTTCTTTGACTTTCTTTGCTAGTTGTGGACACATTTTCAGCAGAAAACGCAGTCTTGGGAGAAGTTGCTTTTGGCATCATGCTCTTTGGATAATACAAATCCAAATTCTGCTGGTAGGATGAGTGATTGACTTTGTATGTCTTCTTCAGTTCCAGCTCGTGACTTTTAAGTCTCTCAATCAACAAATCCACAGTCAACTTTTTAGACTCGTTAGTGTTCTTCAGCATCAGCGCATAATATCTCCAATCCATCTCGTCTGGCAACGAATCGAACAATTTGTCGATAAGCTCATCCTCAGGATATCTGATATCATGTCTTGCTAATTCCAGCTTCAGATGACCAAACCTTTCTATCATTTTACAAACTGACTCGTTCTTTAAACATCCAAAAAGATCAAACTCTTTTCTAAGAAGTTTTCTTTTGTTTTTCACAATTTCCGAACTTCCTAAACATTTTGTTTCTAGCTTTTTCCAGAGATCTTTTGCATTTGAATAATCGATCAATGAGATTATGTCTTCCCGAACTGACTGAAATAACAATGCCACACATTTTTGTTCAGCCACAAATGATTCAATCTCCTCAGCTGATGTTAAAGTTTCACCAGTTTTGTTTCCATGATCATAACCGTTTTTCAGACTCTTCCAGCTAGGAAATGCAAATGCCATCAACCAATCTTCAAACTTTCTTGACCACCGACTGTATTCCTCGATAGCCATTAGCTTTGGAGGTTTATTGAAGGTTCCAAAAGCACTTTCAGATTCCCAAGCTTCCTTTAACTTTTTCTTCGCATTCGGCGGGTTCTCATTCGCATTGCTAGACGAAGAATCATCGTTTCTGGAATTTCCAGCGAATGCGTACATGTCGCTAAACGGGTTCAAGAATATATCATCCATCTTGAATGTACCTGCAAAATCAGCAAACAGTTCGAAAAAATTTTCGAAATTTTGAAAAATGATGACTAATAAGCGAAATCAGCTTCTTGATGACACAAAAGCGAAATAGCAATGTGTCAAATAAGTGAAATCAGGAATGTGTTCCTATGAGCGAAATTAAGGTTGAATGTCCGTATGAGCGAAATATCAATATGTCCCAATGAGCGAACTCAGTACATGTCCTTATGAGCGAAATAGCAATATGTTTCAATGAGCGAAATAGCTTCGATGTCCAAATAAGCGAAATCAAGTTTTTAGTTGATTTTTACCATTTTTAAGCCGTATTTTAACCTGATTCTTTCTAGGGTTTGTTATTACTATGTTTCACACATTATATTCAAAATTCAGGCCATTTCAACCGTAGGAACCAGTTCAAATCGAAAAAGTATAAGAGAAAGTGAGTAGAAATGAGAGAATTTGATCGAATC
The DNA here is from genome assembly GCA_030545235.1 of Helianthus tuberosus. Taxonomy (NCBI): domain Eukaryota; kingdom Viridiplantae; phylum Streptophyta; class Magnoliopsida; order Asterales; family Asteraceae; genus Helianthus; species Helianthus tuberosus. The sequence goes on from JARYGA010031349.1 coordinate 37,792, forward strand.
AGCTGTAGTAGTATGAACTCCTCGTCCTGAAGCTCTGATACCACTTGTTGGACCGGTTTGCAACCCCGAAAAGTCAGTAGAGAACGTTCATCTTCTTGTATAAAGGCGGAATCAATATACACGAAGTTACAACAGCTTTTCCTTTCAATTTCCTTCTTTATTGATGCTTTTTTATTACAATTTGACAGAGTTTCGACACCACAAGCATGACCTGATTTCGCTCCAAGTTACAAATGAGGTTCACATATAGGATATATATAGATGACTGATTTCGCTTATATGGACTGCCATATAAGCGAAACCCCATGATAACCTCATAAGCGAAATCACCTATATGTACACAAGAGCAAAATTACCTATCTAACTGATTTCGCTTATAATGACACATATGTCATTATGAGCGAAATTAACACTCTAAAACCCTAATTTCTGAATTTCAACTCCGTACAACCTTTCTAGACCTAAGACTCAATATAAACGTAGTCAACAGACATTTCGTGCACCAACAAAGGGAAGAGGTGGTTGTGTTGTAGTGTGAAGTTATGAGAGCTTGTGATATAATATAATACTTCCAAGATCTAAATCAAATCTTCCATATCTTTTGAAATCTCAATATATCCAAGTAATATCAAAATGAATCTAAGGAGATCTAAGAAAGATCATATGATATCTTGGCAATATTTTGGTGGGGGCCACCCCTTATAACCGTATACAATATGGGGGGGGGGGGGAAGTGTAACTTTCAAATCTTTAATTCTTAAATAAGTTAAGCTTTCAAGTGTAGTTTTTAGGGACTTGATGTGTTATAATGTTATAAGAGGTGTTATGGTGTTCGGGGACCATAACTAGTTCAGAAATATTAAAATAATGCTTCTAGTAATATTTTGATGTTCCGGGTAATGTCCGGTTGTTCGGTTAAATACCGGTTCGTTAAAGTGCTAAATTGCACCGTTTAGTGTCCTTTAAGTATCCTTTTGTAACCCTTTTAATTCCCAACACTTAGGAGGGTATTCTGGATAATAAAACATGAATTCTGCATAATATTTATATGTTAAAAAGCTGATTATAGCTGAACTATGCAGAATTCTGCATTTAAAGTGCGTTTCGGGTGCTTTTTAGTGCATATTCTAGCTTCCGGAAAGTCTATATGTTAACCCTTGTATGTACTCTTAGGTTTTAATGTATTCTTATCATTGGAACTACACCTAGGCTCCAATTCTATTGTCTAACTGCTTTCTGCAGAATTGTTGACACAATGTGTCTTACCGGTGAGTTTACTAGTATTTCTGACGCAACGCTGTTCATTAATGCATAAAGTAATTCTTGTAGTATAAAACGTGCATGAATTCACGTGTATAGTATGTAATCAGATAATGTTGACATTTAAGCACATAATTGCAGTCACTAAATAATAATTAAAGTGTACGGAAATTACCGGTTTGGTGCCAGTTGTCACAGTCTCCCCCCGTTAAAAGAATTTCGTCCCAAAATTCAGGTTAAGCTTACTCTCGTAGGAGTTTTCTTGAACAGGTGGGGATACTTTTCTTTAAGCTGGTCTTCACGTTCCCATGTGTACTCGGGTCCGTGCTTAGAGTTCCAACGTACTTTGACAAGTTTCACGCTGCTCCTCCTGGTCTTGTTGATTTTCCAGTCGGTAACCTCAACGGGTTGTTCTGTAAATCGGAGGGTGTCATCAATATGCAATTCATCCGCAGGGATGATCATGTTTTCTTGTGTTGGACTCTTCTTGAGGTTGGATACATGGAATGTATCATGCTCCATTAAGTTCTTCCAGTAATTCCAACTTGTATGCCACGGTACCAATTCTTTGTAAGATCTTGAATGGTCCAATGTATCGGGGATTCAGCTTCCCACGTTTTCCGAATCTTACTACGCCCTTCCAGGGTGAGACCTTTAACAAAACTTTGTCTCCCACCTCGAACTCTAATGGTTTTCGTCTCCGATCAGCGTAGCTCTTTTGTCGATCTCGAGCCGCCTTAATGCGCTCTCAGATCTGCATAATCTTGTCGGTTATCTCTTGTACAAGTTTAGGACCAACTATTCGTTTGTCTCCAGCGTCTGCCCAAAATAAGGGCGATCGGCACTTGCGGCCATACAAAGCTTCGAACGGTGCGGCTTTTATGCTTGTATGATAGTTGTTATTGTAGGAAAACTTGACTAAAGGTAGATGAGTATCCCAGCTGCCGCCTAGGTCCATGACACATGCGCCAAGCATATCTTCTAATGTTTGTATGGTCTGTTCGCTCTGGCCGTCTGTTTGTGGATGGAATGCCGTGCTTAGATCTAGCTGAGATCCAAAGGCTTCCTGAAAGGATTGCCATATTCTTGAGACAAAACGTCCATCTCTGTCTGAAATAATTGAGATTGGCACTCTATGACGTGCCACAATTTCCTTTAAGTATATTTCAGCAAGCTTTCCAGTGCTGTCTCTTTCTCGGATCGGTAGGAAATGCGCAGATTTCGTCAATCGATCGACTATTACCCATATCATATCATGCCCTCTAGGGGTCCTGGGTAATTTCATTATGAAGTCCATCGAGATTTGCTCCCACTTCCGCATGGGTATCTCTGGTTGTTGTAGTAGGCCAGACGGTTTCTGATATTTAGCCTTAACCTTAGCACATGTTAGGCACTTTCCAACATATATAGCAACATCACTCTTGAGTCTCGACCACCTATAATATTATTTTAAGTCTTGATACATTTTGTCCGATCCTGGATGGATCGAGTATCTCGACTTGTGTGCTTCATCAAGGATGACTTCTCGAATATCGCCATAAAGCGGAACCCAAATACGCTTCCCAAAGTATAAGGTTCCCTCTTCATTTGGCACCATATATTTCAACATACCCCGGAGGTATTCAGCTTTAAGGTTTTCCATCTTAAGGGCTTCTTGTTGTGCGTCATGAATACGTGCAGTGAGGTTTGTTCGAATTGTCATTTCCAATGCTCGAACCCTTAGGGTCTTAACCCGTTCTTTTCGGCTCAACGCGTCCGCTACAACGTTTGCCTTTCCTGGATGGTACTTAATCTCACAGTCATAATTGTTCAGCAGCTCGACCCAACGTCGTTGACGCATATTTAATTCCTTCTGATCAAATATGTGTTGTAGGCTTTTGTGATCTGTGAAGATTGTACATCGAGTACCATATAAATAATGTCGCCAGATCTTCAAGGCGAATACCACTGCGCCTAGTTCCAAGTCATGAGTGGTATAGTTTCTTTCATGTACCTTCAATTGTCTTGAAGCATAAGTGATGACTTTCTGGCGTTGCATGAGCACGCAACCCAAACCTTGTCGTGAAGCGTCGCAGTATACCACGAAGCCTTCTGTGCCTTCGGGTAAGGATAGTATTGGTACATCGCATAGCTTATCTTTGAGCAGTTGGAAGGCTTCTTCCTGCTTATCACCCCAGTCGTACTTCTTGTCTTTCTGCGTAAGGGTTGTCAGCGGTTGAGCTATCTTGGAAAATTCTCAATAAACCGTCGGTAATAGCCCGCTAAGCCCAAAAATTGTCGGACTTCAGTTGGGGTTTTGGGGGCTTCCCAATTCTTTATTGCTTCAATCTTGGATGGGTCTACATGAATGCCCTTCTCGTTCACAACGTGACCAAGAAACTGTACTTCGCGAATCCAAAATTCACATTTCGAAAACTTTGCATAAAGTTTCTCTTTCTTCAGTAGTTCCAAAATGGTTCTGAGATGTTGCTCGTGCTCTTCTCTCGTACGTGAGTAAATCAGGATATCATCGATAAATACAATCATGAATTTATCGAGATATGGTTTGCATACGCGGTTCATCAGATCCATAAATACCGCTGGCGCGTTCGTCAGTCCGAATGGCATCACAAGAAACTCGTAATGCCCATAACGCGTTCAGAATGCAGTCTTTGGTACGCTTTCCTCTTGAATCCTTAATTGATGGTATCCAGACCGAAGGTCGATCTTGGAATAGTAGCTTGATCCTTGCAATTGATCAAATAGGTCATCAATCCTCAGTAGCGGGTACCGATTCTTGACAGTGAGTTTTTTCAACTCTCTATAGTCGATACACATTCGCAGAGTTCCATCCTTCTTCTTTACGAACAATACTGGAGCTCCCCAGGGTGAGAAGCTTGGCCTTATGAATCCTTTATCCAACAACTCCTGGAGTTGTGTAGATACTTCTTGCATCTCGGATGGTGCAAGCCGATAGGGAGCCTTGGCTACAGGAGCGGCTCCTGGAACCAAGTCTATACGGAATTCGACTTGCCGTTGCGGAGGTAGTCCTGGTAGATCTTCGGGAAAAATATCAGGGAATTCCTTCACCACAGGAATGTCTTCGAGTTTCGGCTCCTCAGCCTTCTTGTCTACAACATGCGCTAGGAAAGCAACGCATCCTTTCCTTAAGCACTCCTGTGCCTTCATACAACTGATGATTCGTAGAGGCGCGTCTCGTTTTTCTCCATGTACTATGAGGGTTTCATCATTCGCCAGAGGGACGCGAATGATTTTCTCATGACAAATAACTTCAGCTTTGTTCTTGGATAACCAGTCCATTCCGACCACTACATCGAAGCTACCCAATTGAATAGGTAAGAGATCGATGCTAAATCTTTGTTCACCAAGTTCTAATGAGCAGCCCCTAACAACTTCGCCTGATTCAACAAGCTTACCATTGGCTAGTTCTATGGAATAAGGAATATCTAATCTACTAGATTCTATTCCAAGCATACGTTTAAATTCCACAGACATGAAGCTATAGTTGGCACCAGTGTCAAATAATATGGATGCAAAGTGATTGTTAACGAGAAACGTACCGGTGACCACGTTAGGGTCCTCGCGTGCGTTCCTTGCTCCAATCACAAATGCTCGAGCCTGAGCGTTGTTTCCCCCTGGGCAATCTTTCATGAAATGATCCTTGCTTCAACAACTGAAGCATCCTTGGTTTCGCCCATTTCCGTTACCATTCCTGTTACCAGCACCATTTCCATTTCCACCATCTCTATTACCAGCACCATTGCGGTTTCCATTTCCATTCCTTCCTTTTCCCCAACAGTCCTCAGTATGGTGACCCAACTTTCTACACTTGTCGCATTTTGGAATGCGACATACCCCTTCGTGATGACGCTTGCAATTGTTGCAAATGGGCAGAGTGCCCAGGTACCTTTTGGCAGGAGCGTCATTCATAGTTGCAAGAGTTTTCGCCTCCTGAGGTGGGTTAGTGTCACGCTTCTTGTTGGAACCCCTGTTGTTACGTGTCGCTTGATTCAGGTTCACATGCTTCCTTTTCTTGTCACCAGACGACTCAGCATGCATCTCGGTCTTTTCAGTAGGGTTTAGCGACAATTTCTTCATACGGACAACATCTTCAGTAAGGCTGACAGCCAGAGTTATAGCCTTAGTGATTGTTGTGGGTTTTGCCGAAGTTACCATGTTGCGGAATTCTGAGGCCAATCCCCAGATGTAGCATTCAACGCATTTAAATTCGGGAGTCACCATGTAGGGAAGCACTCTAGACAGATCGTGAAATCTTCGAGTATACCCAGCAATGTCAGCACCTTCCATGGTCAAGTGCCAGAACTCAGTCTCCAACCTTTGGAGTTCAGCACGAGAGCAATACTTCTCTCTCATTTTCTCCTTCAGCTCATCCCAAGACATGCAATATGCGGCATCATCACCCAGAGTCTGGACTTGCAAGTTCCACCAAGTCAATGCTTCATCAACAAACAACCCAGTAGCAAAAGTGACTTGTTGGTCCGCGGTACACTTGCTCATGCGGATAGTGGCTTCAGTCTTTTCCGTCCAGCGTACAAACGCCACTGCACCTCCAGTGCCATCGTAGTTTAGTGGTTTGCAGTCGAGGAACTGCTTGAAAGTGCAGCCCTGAGCTGTGTTTCCTCCAGATGAATCTCCATTCCCATTGCGTCTTGCATTGCTTGGTCCTCCGCTTTGTTCAGTACGGTTTGCTTCGTACTGGGCGATAGCTGCGGAGATCCTTTCTTCCAGTAGAGCATTCAGCTCTTCCGCAATTCTTGGCAGTGGGGGAGGAGGAGGTTGGTCATGAGCGTTCACAGCTCTTCTGGGTGCCATGTTCTGACAGAACACAACACAATAGGGTTAGACATTTGTTTGATATCGTCATGAGAGACAGTAGTAGCATATATATACACAGGCATATACCACATAAGTGACATCAAACAATCCACCAAGTGTATAAATTAATTCATACAGCAACAAGCATGTATAATTAGATAAACACCTTACTTCACATTGGCGGTTCTTGTCTTTATACTCTAAATCATTACTCCTAAAAGAGTATTTAATAGGCTGGGGGAAAGGGTGTTCATGTTTGACCTTTTCTTGCACTGAGGGAATCTATACGTGACAAGACTTGCTGTGGTTTCTGTGCACTGAATTCAATAATTATGTATTCATCCATAATTACATAACTCCTTGCACAGCCCGCACAGTTCGCACAGTTCGTTTCATCCTCGTATCTCTTCCTTCAGATAGGCCATTGTTTTCTGACGAAGTCACGTATACCTGTGACATTCTACTTCTAGTATATGTATATCACACATAATTGCAAGTAATTCTTAATCACAGATAAGTGCTACTCCAGTGCACCCTAAGTCTCGTAATGTCCTTTCTTGACTCTTTGTATACAGTTTCAGGTAGTGGATGTCGAGGAAAGTTTTATGCAATGAAAACTTTTTGAAAAATTGTTTTCGTGCAAGGATCCTAGAGATTGTAGTCTAGACTCGAGAAGGAATCCTGGTTCACTACAATCGCAGCTCTGATACCAATCTGTCACACCCCTTTCTTAGGCGGAAGCACGAGGTGTGATCATGAAAGGTTCTCATTGCATACAAAAGGTAAACATACTACATGCTCGTAAAAATAACTTCAAATGCTGAACATTACATAACTGAAATCAAAGTTTAAGTCTTTACATCACGAGACAACATATTGTCTGAAAGTTTACAACTTTATTTAAGGATAAACATAAACGACATCCAGGAGCATGAGTAAGACCGCGCGCACATCCACTTTAGTTACCTAAAATACATGTGAGTTTTTGGAAAAACGTCAACATAATGTTGGTGTGAATTCATGCAATTCTTGTATTGAACGTTTGTATACTTTGTATGAAAAACATGGTATGTATCTTGTATAAATCAAGTATTCTTGTATACATCAAGTATTCTTGTATAAATCAAGTATTCTTGTATAAATCCAGTATTCTCGTATAACTCAAGTATTCTTGTATAAATCAAGTATTCTGGTATGAATCAAGTATTCTCATATAAATCAAGTATTCTGGTATGAATCAAGTATTTCTGTATGTATCTAGGTTGTTAATGGGTTGCAAGGCCATTAACATGTGACACGACATAGGAAGCAACCAAACCATAGGCATTTTTCTAGTAGTCGATTCACGACGGAGACACAAAAGCACTACTCGGTACTAGTTTTCATCAAGAGTGTGGCTGCCCGAAAACCCATTAGATCTAACCTTTTGTTCTGCGGTTTAGTATGTACACGATTAATGGTGCTTATGGTACCCTATTCGTGACACGATTTCTCGTATCATTTCTCGTATCATTCCTTAAAACGCATCATACTTCGTACAAGTTTTCACCAAGAGTGCTTCTTGTTTTTATATCATACCATTTATAAACATTGTAACATTTGTAACATGTATTTCACCCCCGAAGTTATAAAACTGAAAACAGTTAAAAGAAAAGGGGGAGCATGAACTCACAACTTTGTGTTCCTTGCGCCGTAAACTTCAGCGGTTTTTGCTTATCTAGCGTCGTGACCTAAACGTGTTTTATTAACGTTAGTCACTAGACTTGTATCGCCCAAGTACAAGTCACTATCTTTTGTGTATGTATTCTTGTGTTAAAAATAATTTATATTTTTAACTATGTATCTTACTTATATTATTTTCTCAAAAATAAATATAAGTATCTTGTATTTTTCACCCGAATTATTTATTTTGTCCAAAACTTCATTTCATGTTCATAACTTGTCCAAGTTATTTATGCTATCAAGTAATATATTTTCATAAATATATTCTCTTGTATTTGTCTAAGTATGTTGTATGTGTATTTTTGTCTTTTCACTCCTTAGGAGTATTTAGTGTATTTTTCAAGTCCTAATACACTATTACATGTAATACATACTACATACACTTAGCACAAAATTTGGTGATCAATAAATATATATATTTTTCTCAAAAATATACATACTTAATATCAATTTTAATCTTGAAGAAATCATCATTTCTTAACACAAAAATTAGGGAAACCTTGGTAAATATTCTTAGATACATTTTTAGGGAATAAGTTTCTCAAAAACTTATATTTTTCTAAGTGTCAAAATTTATAAAAATTTTGACATAGTTTCCCCTAAAAATGGAGGTTTCCCATGTTTTTCAAAACATGTGTTTATTTTCTTTTAAGTCATCACAATCAATAATCAACTCATTCAACACCTACCGAGTGTCACAATTAAGTAAATTTCACTACATCATGAACTTGAAGTTTCGTAAAAACTTGGAGTAATTTTACCATGTTATTTAGTAGGTTTAGTTACACTTAAAAACATGGTTGTTTGTTTGTAAATCCCATTCTTGTAGGATTTAGTCATTTACAACTTGTAAGATGATTTTTCTAAAAATACTTCTTTTGTATTTTTCTTGCTTCATAAGTGTTTATACAGTTGTTTTTCTAATAAAAAAATAGTGTAGGTTTAAGTAAAAACCAAGATCTTTTAAAAATCATATTTTAAACTTGGTTTTCTTGGAAAATCATTCATAAATCTTGGATTTATAAGTTTACTAGCTCATTTTGTTTATTACTTTTCAAGAAATTATTTTGTTTTCAAGTTCATGTCTATGTATAAGGATGATCTTCTTGTGTTAACGCATAATCATCCTCTATCTTGCTAGATCAAGTGTTCACTCACAATCTAGCAAGCTCCATGTAGTGATTAACATCAATATTTCTAGTAATCAACAAGCAAACATCTCACATATACTAAACAACATCATTCTTTCCATTTTTCATCTTATGTTAGCTTTATGTTTCAAGATTCATGTTTATGATCTTTAGTGTTCTTATTATTTCAACATAATATATCTTTTACCTACTAAAAATATGAAGTAACAAGAGTTACAAGAAGCTTACTACTTGCTTGAAGCTAGGGAAGAAATAATGAAGAATATGGAGTGGATAAAAGCACACAAAGGAGGTCCTTCAAGTTCTTCAAGCACCAAACTTTCTAATCTTGCACCTTACACCTTGAGTGAAGCTTGGAATGGATGAAGCTTGAATGAAAATGGTGGTAGTATGATGGTGGATGGTGGCCGTGAGTGGGGAGGCAAGGGAAGAGGTCGTCGTGTTGTAGTGTGAAGTTATGAGAGCTTGTGATATAATATAATACTTCCAAGATCTAAATCAAATCTTCCATATCTTTTGAAATCTCAATATATCCAAGTAATATAAAAATGAATCTAAGGAGATCTAAGAAAGATCATATGATATCTTGGCAATATTTTGGTGGGGGCCACCCCTTATAACCGTATACAATATGGGGGGGGGGGTGGGCAAAGTGTAACTTTCAAATCTTTAATTCTTAAATAAGTTAAGCTTTCAAGTGTAGTTTTTAGGGACTTGATGTGTTATAATGTTATAAGAGGTGTTATGGTGTTCGGGGACCATAACTAGTTCAGAAATATTAAAATAATGCTTCTAGTAATATTTTGATGTTCCGGGTAATGTCCGGTTGTTCGGTTAAATACAGGTTCGTTAAAGTGCTAAATTGCATCGTTTAGTGTCCTTTAAGTATCCTTTTGTAACCCTTTTAATTCCCAACACTTAGGAGGGTATTCTGGATAATAAAACATGAATTCTGCATAATATTTATATGTTAAAAAGCTGATTATAGCTGAATTATGCAGAATTCTGCATTTAAAGTGCGTTTCGGGTGCTTTTTAGTGCATATTCTAGCTTCCGGAAAGTCTATATGTTAACCCTTGTATGTACTCTTGGGTTTTAATGTATTCTTGTCGTTGGACCTACACCTAGGCTGCAATTCTATTGTCTAACCGCTTTCTGCATAATTGTTGACACAATGTGTCTTACCGGTGAGTTTACTAGTATTTCTGACGCAGCGCTGTTCGTTAATGCATAAAGTAATTCTTGTAGTATAAAACATGCATGAATTCACTTGTATAGTATGTAATCAGATAATGTTGACATTTAAGCACATAATTGCAGTCATTAAATAATAACTAAAGTGTACGGAAATTACCGGTTTGGTGCCAGTTGTCACAATATTTTCTTCTGTTTTATTCGACTCTGGTGCCGATTGGAGTTATGTGTCTTTGGGGTTCAGTCATCAGTTAGGGTTGACTCCCGCACCTCTTGTAAATAAGCATGTAGTAGAATTAGCTGATGGTAAATCGATTGAAGCTTCTCATGTCCTTTTTGGTTGTAAACTTGAACTCATGGGTCAAGTGTTCGACATTGACCTACTCCCCGTTACTCTTGGAAGTTTTGATGTGGTCGTTGGCATGGATTGGTTGTCTAAGCATCAAGCGGAAATTCTCTGTAAAGAGAAAATCGTGTGTATCCCTATCCCAGTGGAGAATCTTTATCGGTTCAAGGTCATCGTAGTGGTGCCATGGTCGGCATCATCTCAGCCATGAAAGCTCAGAAGTTTCTAGGAAAGGGCTACCCTTCTATCCTAGCTCTTGTTACCAATTCACAACCTGAAGAAAGGAAGATCGAGGACCTTCCAGTTGTACGTGAGTTTTCTGACGTGTTTCCTGAAGAGTTACCCGGTTTACCTCCACATCGCCAGGTGGAATTTCAGATTGACCTTATGCTAGGAGCAACTCCGATTGCCCGTGCTCCTTATCGTCTTGCACCAGGAGAGTTGCAAGAGTTGTCGAATCAACTTCAAGAACTGTTGGATAGAGGTTTTATCTGACCTAGTTCTTCGCCTTGTGGAGCCCCAGTTTTGTTTGTAAAGAAGAAGGACGGATCTTTCCGTATGTGTATTGATTATAGAGAACTCAACAAGGTGACAGTCAAGAACCGTTACCCTTTACCACGCATTGACGACTTGTTTGACCAGTTGCAAGGGTCAAGTTTTTACTCGAAGATTGATTTAAGGTCGGGCTATCATCAGATGAGAGTCCGAGATGAGGATGTTCCTAAAACGGCTTTTCGAACGCGATATGGACATTATGAGTTTTTGGTTATGTCGTTTGGATTGACAAATGCACCAGCGGTCTTCATGGACCTCATGAACCATGTATGCAAACCGTATCTTGACGACTTCGTTATTGTGTTTATCGACGACATCTTAATCTACTCTAAGAGCAAGGAAGACCATGAGCGACACTTACGTCTTATCTTGGAGCTCCTGAGGAAGGAGCAACTCTACGTGAAGTTTTCCAAGTGTGACTTCTGAATTCGGGAGGTACACTTCCTTGGTCACATTGTAAATGAATCAGGGATACACGTGGATCCTGCTAAGATTGACGCTATCAGAAATTGGGCGGCACCAAAGAATCCTTCAGAGGTGCGACAATTTCTAGGTCTCGCTGGGTACTATCGGAGATTTATTAAGGACTTCTTGAAGATTACTCAACCTCTTACCTCGTTGACACAGAAAGGCGTGGTGTACTCATGGGGAACAAAATAAGAGGATGCTTTCCAATTACTGAAACAAAAACTCTGCAGTGCACCAATTTTGTCTCTACCTGAAGGAACAGAAGATTTCGTGGTATATTGTGATGCTTCCATCCAGGGTCTCGGTTGCGTGTTGATGCAACGCGAGAAGGTGATAGCCTACATCTCACGACAGTTGAAGGTTCACGAGAGGAATTATACGACACACGACTTAGAGTTGGGAGCGGTGGTGTTTGCGCTCAAAATCTGGAGGCATTACCTGTACGGTACTAAATGCACTATTTATACCGACCACAGGAGCCTTCAGCATATCTTCGACCAGAAGGATTTGAATATGTGACAACGTCACTGGGTAGAACTTTTAAACGACTTTGACTGTGCAATCAAGTACCATCCGGGCAAGGCTAACGTTGTAGCTGATGCCCTCAGTCGAAAGGAATCAAAACCCAAACGTGTTCGCCCCTTGCAGCTCACCATTCATTCTAACCTACCTGACCA